>OMNS01061394.1:2471-28075 GCA_900303225.1 Laemonema laureysi | reverse complement strand
TGTGTGTAAATGCTAACGTCACGTACATATTGTCTATCACATCCGTCATTCATTCGTTCATGTGTCGTGCAGTCTGTGCAGAACTTCATCAACCAGACCTGGTTGGACCGGCACCAAACGGTCATATCAGAGCAGTCGCTCACTCTGCTGTGGTCCACCATCGTGGCCATCTTCACCTTGGGGGGGTTCGCTGGGGTGTGTATCGGTGGGACGTTGTCAGTGAAGTTGGGAAGGTACATACCTAAAATATAACGTAATTATTTTGCGTATTGGAATTGTGTCGTTAAATCGCGATATTAACGGATACGTCACGTGTGCCGCAGGAAGGGGTCGTTGTTGGCCAATAATGTGTTTGCCATCGTCGCTGCCCTGCTCATGGGCCTCAGCTACCCCACAGGGCTGTTTGAGTTGCTCATTGTTGGACGATTCTTAATTGGATTAAATGCAGGTGAATATACAGTAGGGCTTATTTTCAAATCTTTGTTTTTTTTGGTTTTATGGGAGAATGAAAACAAAATGCTTCATCTTGTGTTTGGTTGTCTGGTTGTCTTTTCACAGGGATTGGTTTATGCGTTCAGCCTCTTTATTTAGGGGAGATCGCCCCGACAGCTCTGCGCGGCACTACGTCAATGGGGACCTCGGTCTTCATCACTGTTGGAATCCTCACCGGTCAGGTCGTTGGCCTCAAGTGAGCGCTGAACATTTACTGACCACTGCACAATATATTCACCTGAGCCATGTTTTGGTTTGACGGGACCTCTTTGTGGTCTGTAGTGTTCTGTCCACTAAATGGGGATTCAGAGACATCGTGGAGTTGGAGAGCATGCAGGCTTTATAACACAGGAGACATCACAATGACAATGAACTGAGAATATATTAAGTATAACCACATTGTGATGGTGTTTGGATTCCACAGGGATATAGCTATATATATAGATATATAGATGTACTGTATGTGTGGAGGTTGACCTCCTCTGTATTTGTCCAGAGAGCTCCTGGGTGAGGAACAGTACTGGCCGGTCCTCCTCTCCACCACCTGCATCCCTGCGGTCCTACAACTCCTCTCGCTGCCCTTCTTCCCAGAGAGCCCTCGCTATCTCCTCATGGACCGGGGAGACGAGGGGGGGTGTGAGAACGGTACGACTGGTTCCTCACCATCACATGATGTGAAGCATGCCGTTCAGCTGCGTGTCGCTGACATGTGATTTGAAATTGTGCATTTGGGTTTCTGTGGGAAAGGGTTAAATTTGAACAACATCCTCAGTATGACCCACCTTGTGATCATGCTCTAGTAACAGTGTCATGTCGTGCACATGAATGCTCTTGTTGAAATTCCCTCTTAAGATATTCTTACTGATGTGAAGATCAGATGAGTTCTATCCCTGTACGTAACAAATGCTGTTTGTACCCCAGAATTCACATGTTCATGTGGATGTGTGTGTGTGTGTCTGAGTTTCATGTCTTTCTCTCTCTGCAGCCCTGAAGCGCTTCAATGGCTCTGGTAACTTTGAGAAGGAGCGGGAAGACATGGAGCGTGAGAGGGTTCTGGCGTTGGGGGTCCAGTCCAAGAAGCCGTGGGAGCTTTTTAAAGACCGCAGCCTGCGTTGGCAGCTCCTCACTGTCTTCGTGATCAACTCTGCACAGCAACTCAACGGGATAAACGCTGTATGTAACTGACTGGCACTCGCCAATGTACACGCCTCCACAGTTCTTCAGACCACGCCTTCAGCTGTAGGCGGTGAAGTCAGTTTATTGATAAGGATGTGGGGGGTGGGCCTGGAGGGTTAGATAGGAGGGAGAGACAAGGAGTCGGAGGGTGTGAGTGGAAAAGGGGTAAATATAGGTTGTTATTGGTAAGTGGGTGGAGCAACAGGCGTGGTCTCGCTCCCAAAGTTTACAGAACTCCAAGTTGATGCTACATAGAAAGCTAGCTGAAAAATGCTAACTTTTGTGTAATTTTCCCCCAGATTTATTTCTATGCAGATTATGTTTTTCGGCAGTCTGGCATCCCGGCCGATAAGATCCCATATGCGACTGTGGGAACCGGGGCCTGTGAATGCATCACCGCTCTGACCTGTGTGAGTATAGGGGGCAGTCTCCCTGCACCGCAGACCGCTCTGACCTCACCGCAGACCGCTCTGACCTCACCGCAGACCGCTCTGACCTGGGGGGCAGTCTCCCTGCACCGCAGACCGCTCTGACCTCACCGCAGACCGCTCTGACCTCACCGCAGACCGCTCTGACCTGGGGGGCAGTGTCCCTGCACCGCAGACCGCTCTGACCTCACCGCAGACCGCTCTGACCTGGGGGGCAGCCTCCCTGCACCGCAGACCGCTCTGACCTCACCGCAGACCGCTCTGACCTGGGGGGCAGCCTCCCTGCACCGCAGACCGCTCTGACCTCACCGCAGACCGCTCTGACCTGGGGGGCAGTCTCCCTGCACCGCAGACCGCTCATGTTTGACCTGCGGTCTCGTGCTGCGTGTCTTCCAGGGGATCCTCATCGACCGCCTGGGAAGGAAGGTGCTGATCATGGGAGGCTACTTTCTCATGTGTGTCTGCTGCCTTGCGTTCACCTTGTCCCTGACCTTCCAGGTAATATGTAAACACATTCTGGTGTTACAGCAGCAAATTATACAAAGAGACACACGAATAACTATAATTATGTTTACATATCATATGATTTATTTCTCATTTATAAAGATCAAAATGTGTATATTCCCAATATTGTACATCATTTGAATGTTATTTGACTTGATATTTATTTGTCTTTTCGTCAGGATGCCAGTCCAGTTTTACCCTATGTAAGCATGGCCTGCATTTTCGCCTTCATTCTGAGTTTCGGTTTGGGACCAGGTAACTAACTAACTAACTAACTAACTAACTCATAACCTTCCTTCTCACTTGAAATGTTACTCAAATTGACCGTGATAAGCTGTCCTCCATGATTCCTCATCCATGTGCTGTGTTGTCTTTGTCTGAAGGAGGTATAACTAACATCCTGAACACTGAGTTGTTCACACAAACCACGCGGTCGGCTGCGTACATCATCTGTGGCACCGTCAGCTGGTTGAGCTTCTTCACCATCGGCATGGTGTTCCCCTTCATAGTGGTAAGTACCGGGACATTTTGGGAATGGATGGCTTCTTCTATTTACTATTAAAGGTGGCGGAGGCAACATTTAAATCTTGTGTAAGATTACCCATTGGCTGCCTGTGGATGAAACCTTTTCGATTTTAGAGCGTTTCTGAGCAGTTAGCTCTCTCTCAAAACGTACCTCCAGCAGCGTTAAGTCATTAAGGAACTGGTACAGGGACGTCTACTGGTAGACTATAGACATGGAGAAGCTATATGACAGTATGTTATATGTGTAAATTGCATTGTCCCTATCAAATAAAATTCTAATTAAATGATTCACGTTTAATGCACAGTGTGTGCGTGGGGTTCTTGTGGGAGTTGGTTCTGTGTTTTTCTGTTTGTGTGTTCGTTAAAAGTCATACAGTTACTGTTTGTCAAGTTCATAAGTTCATCTTTGGGGCAAATAGAGACCTTGAGGAGCGAATAAAGATCTCTTCTATTGTATGACTGAGCTCAACTGAAGAGGCTTTCTGTTGCAGAGACTCGTGTGACGTGTGTTATGTTTCATCCTCACAGACCGGGCTACAGCAGTACTCCTTCCTGGTGTTCCTGGTGGTGTGCTGTGCAGTGGGAACATACATCTTCTTCATTGTCCCGGAAACAAAGGGGAAAACCTTCCTGGAGATCCACGAGGAGTTCCAGTCGCGAGACAAGAAGAAGAACATGTCTAATGGCCATGCACTGATGTCAACCCCCCTATGAAAACACTCTGTCACTGTCAGTGTGTTCAACTATCAAGTCAACTGAAACTAACTGCCATTTTTATGATGACTGAGCCGATATTTTCTATTTCACCTTAATAATAAACATTATAAGCGTACTTAAGAATAGTTAGCTGCTGTTGTCAAAGACCATTTTGGATAGTCTCTATATAAGAATGCACTATTTTGTAACGCTTCCAGATTCTGAAAAATGATTAAATTTGAATTTTCTTGCGTCATAATTTTTCCTTGTTCATCGTTATTTAAGCCAGTAATATAAATACTATGTTATATATATTAGAATATACCTATACTTTATTATACTGTACTAAATGACAATATAACATAACATTTAGAATATTAGTATTTATTCATGTGTACAGCACGTCGATGTAGTCAATGAAACGTGAAAATGTACATTCAATTTAATAATGTAGCTGCTATACAACTTGGACTGTATTTTCTGTTAGGTCAGAATACATTAATTACTGCGTGCAGCCCTTACGCATGCGTACTTACGATACCATAAGCCCCTCCCACATCAATGGCGACCCAGTGATAACGCCATGCTTGTTTGTTGACATCTTCTGTAATACTGAAGTTCGGTTAATAATAATCGTTTTGTTTAAGCAACGATGTCACGACTCATTGTTAAGAACCTTCCTAACGGGGTAAGTCATACATCTACCAGCTACGTCATTTGGTTTAAATTCAATCTGCTCTATAAGTCGTAGCGACAAGACAGCTTGTCCTCTCTTCAGCATGTCGACAACCAACCCTGATATTTATATTCATGTTATTTTAAAATGACAGATGAAGGAAGAGAGGTTCCGGGAATTGTTCGCTGCCATCGGCACGCTAACAGACTGCACGTTAAAGTTTACTAAAAACGGCAAGTTTCGCAAGTTCGGTTTTGTTGGCTATAAAACCGAAGAAGATGCTGTCAAAGCTCTGCAACATTTCAACAGGAGCTTCGTGGACACATCGAGAGTTACGGTAAGTGATGGCGACAGTCAACCTCCATCCCAGCATAATCTAATCATACGCTTATTTGTTTACATGCATGTATCACATGTAAACACACTCTTTGTGTCCAGGTGGAGCTGTGTAAGGCATTTGGAGACCCCTCCAAAACCAGAGCCTGGAGCAAGCACAGCCAGACCTCTGCCCCACCTGGACCCACTGGCCCGACGGACACGGAGGGCTCTCAGGTGATATATTCTCTCAACTTACCCTCTAACTTCACATGAAGACAATTTGATCAATAAAAAACGCATTTAACAGCCCTGCTCACGAGTGTTACGTCAGTATGTGTAGGAGGCTTAACTGAAAGGATCAAAGTGATCAATGTTTGGTCTTACAATAGAAGTTCTCTTCTGTTATTTTGCCTACAGAAGAAGAAGCCATCCATCAGGAAACTTGACCAAGTAAGTTTGTATGTTTATTTAGTAGAACATTTATTAACAGATGCCTCTTCAACAGCTCTATTTTATCTGCCTTATTTTCAACGTATTTAATGGACGTAGCTGTTGCAAATCAGATCCATGTGACACGCTGACCTCTGCCTATCCACCAGTTGGAGGAGGAGCCAGCCTTCAAGGAGTTTGTCTCGGTTCACACTAAACGAAACCAAGTGCCCACCTGGGCCAACGACTCGACTCCAGGCGAAGCCGCCGCCCCCAGGAAGGAAAAGACTCAGGCGACGAAGAAAGCGCCTTCCGATGACTACCTCAACTTTGACTCGGACCAGTCTGAGGATGAAGAACACGAAGAGGAAGAGCAGGGAGAAGGAACTGCCGAGCAAGGTAGACCGTCGGCCGGGTTTGGGTTGAACTGTATGTGTGTTACTTGCATGGTAAAATGGATAAAACCTTTGTTAGCACAATAAACGTATATAAAATATAAAATATTTATGTTCAAAAGTTAAGGAATTAGACTACAAAAAAATCCCGAATATATGTCTATAAACAGTGTAGGCCTATAGGTAAAAAGAAACCATGTTGGTCAAGGAGAGTTTAAAAAATAACAAATTAATTGAAATCAGATAAAACGAACGATAAAAGAATGTGTTTTTTAAAATACTCTGTGTCTGGATTTAGGTGAGCCTCAGGAAGCTCTGAGCGGCTTGTCCGACATGGAGTACCTGCGGTCCAAAGTGGCTTCGACAGGGGAAACCATGGAGGAGGAAGAGGAGGAGGCTGGACATGATGGTGACCATGAGGAAGAACAGCGTGCCCCCGGAGTTCAGGTGGACAGCGCTTATGAGAGTGGTGACAGAGACAACCTCCCACACACCAAAACCTCCACCTCTAGCCTGGAGAAGAAGCAGGGCAAAGGTGCCAAGCAGGAGGTGAGTACTCGTATATTATTACACACATAGTATTATAGTATTACATAGTATTACAGCCTTTAACCCGAGGTCCCTTCTGTGTAGACTGAGCCCACTACAGACTTTACTGTGAAATTGAGAGGAGCCCCGTTTTCTGTCAAAGAGGTGAGCGGTCGAGGACATTTGTTCAAATATTAGTCTTTTTTTAATTCAAGGTAAAGAACCAATATTGTTTTGAACCGCCTGGATGGAACTGTCCTCCTTCGTGACAACTTGCTGTTTTCGTTTGCATGACAGCAACAAATCCGAGAGTTCATGACCCCTCTGAAGCCTGCCGCCATCAGGATCGGACGAAACGACAGTGGCAGCAGAACGGGTGTGTGGAGCTGCTTCCTGTCTGTGTGGAGCTGCTTCCTGTCTGTGTGGAGCTATGGTTATGGATCATGTGTCCGTATGTTCACACAGCATATGTGTCTGTTCTATTTGTCTCCCAGGTTATATATATGTTGATCTGCACTCGGACGCAGAGGTGGATAAGGCTCTTGAGAAGACTAATGATTACATGGGTGAGTTTGGAAGTATACTATTATTTAATGTTTTGATGCATGTATGTAATCATAACATGTGTGTACATATTACTTAAGTAGCGTTAACGGTGTGATGTCAGGTGGGCGTTACATTGAAGTGTTTCGCGTGGACACGTCCAAGGACAGCGCTTGGAAGAAGAAACGCGAGAAAGAAGCAGAGCAAAACTTCTCCCGGACGCTGAAGGACGACGAGGAGGAGGAAGATGTGTCCGAGTCGGGTCGCATCTTCATCAGAAACCTGCCTTACACATGCTCCGAGGAAGACATCAAAAACCTATTCAGCAAACACGGTGTGTTGAAATGTATATTCAATTATTCACACACAAAACTAAAAGAAAGGTTGTCCAGAACATGAATGGTGTCCAACCCCCTGTAGGGCCGCTGTCCGAGGTGCTCTTCCCCATCGACAACCTCACCAAGCAGTCCAAAGGCTTTGCGTTCGTCACCTACATGATTCCGGAGAACGCTGTGTCAGCCATGGCTCAGCTGGACGGCCACGTGTTCCAGGTTGGTCCTCCTCCCTGCCTGCAGTTTGGATGTATTGATAGAAAAAAGTCCTGCACTGCGCAACTTACAAAGCAGCACCTTGTTTATTGACAGTGTGACCAAACGTTACCACGTCATGTAAGATGCTGAGTGCAGGGCTCCAGTCTACCTAACAGATTAGCATGTTGTTGTTATCCCACCACCTCCAGGGCCGGATGCTCCACCTGCTGCCCTCCACGCTGAAGAAAGAAAAAGACGAGTCTGCGGACGCTACCGGAGGCTCCTCCTACAAACGGCAAAGAGACGCAAAAAGTAAAGCGTCGAGTTCCAGGTAGGGAACCGCTGCTTGTTGAGATGTTAGCGCCCTGCTGCCGCTGGGTGTGTGACCTCTAACCCTAACCCTAACTGATGTCACACGTCATGTGATGTGATGTCATCGTGTCCCCCTCAGCTCCCACAACTGGAACACCCTTTTTGTGGGAACCAATGCAGTGGCCGACGCCATCGCAGAGAAATACAACACCACCAAGAGCCAAGTGCTGGACCACGTGAGTCGCACCTCCTCCGTCACCTACACCCGTGGTTCCATGGTTCACGTCTCCCCGCGCTGTAGCCACTGTAGTCAAGGGGCCTTCGCACCTCCCTGTGACACGCGCCTCACACATTCTGCATCACATGACCAACAGATACATAAATACTGTATTTATCCCCAAGGGAATTCAGGTTTTCCAGCAGCAAATGCTGCATAAACCCATATTTATATTTATATTATATTATAGTGATAATTATTTTCTTATTCCATTCTTTTTTCTTATCTTTATTTATTATATTTCTATATTTCTTGGTATGTTTGTACTTCCTTGACCTCAGGAGGCTAAAGGCAGCGTGGCGGTGAGGATGGCCCTGGGGGAGACGCAGATCGTCCAAGAGACCCGGCAGTTCCTGCTGGACAACAGGGTGTCCTTGGACTCCTTCAGCCAGGTGGGCTGCTTCTCCGCTGTGTTCACTCCACTCCTCGTGGCCCAAACGACCTGCTATCTCTTGTTATCCCGTCAGCTCGTCTTAGTTCATGTTCTGCGCGTCTATAGGCAGCGGCGGGCCGGAGCACCACGGTGATGCTGGTGAAGAACCTCCCAGCCGGGGTGACCCAGCTGGAGCTAGAGGAGCTGTTCTCTCCCCACGGCTCCCTGGGCAGGGTGCTGCTGCCTCCCTCGGGACTCACGGCCATCATAGAGTTCCTGGAGCCCACCGAGGCCAAGCGGGCCTTCATGAAGCTGGCCTACAGCAAGGTGTGGACAGACCACCATGTGGACAATGTATTTGTGATAATAAAAACAAGCATTTGTCTTGGCGTCATAGCGACGCTGCAGAGTAATACGTTGAGCCTGGCATCATCAGGTACATGTGCTGGTCTTCTGCTGTACTGGTCTTCATCACTGACGGTTTCATTATCTCTCCACTCCTCTTCAGTTCCATCACATCCCGTTGTATCTGGAGTGGGCCCCAGGAGAGGTGTTCAGCGCACCCCCGCCGACACCCGGTACACTAGCTCACGTATTTGTGTTTTGTGTTTCTGCTTTGCAAAAATGTGTTTGCGCACCACAGACTATATCAGCTCTGAACCCATCTTCTAGATGCGTCCACGTCAACAACTCCAGCATCGCAGGAAGATGTGGTGATGAAGCAAGAGGATGATGAAGAGGAGGAGGAGGAGGAGGAGGAAGACAGCGCTCCCGGTTCCACACTGTTTATTAAGAACCTTAACTTCAGCACAACCGAGGAGACACTTCAAGAGGTCCGAGTACAATTAGAATTAGTAGCGCAGCATCCATTCAAAACATGTCTGCAGGAACGGGCCGATGGCTTGGTCTCCGGTATCGCTGCTGGCAGCTTTCTCCAGAACCGCTCATCCAAACCACTTGACACTCGATACTGGACTTCCCCGGGTCCTCTGCAAGACGCCCACCAAGTCTGAAGTCGATCGGATGAGCGGTTGTCGAGAAAACCGAAGGACAGACAGACAGACAGACGGAGACTCCTTCTGTTTTAGTTCATTGTTGTTGAAATACATGCAGACACATGTCGCTGTCAAATATCATATTATAAGATTATAAAATATGTTATAATAATCATGATATTTGTTTGCAGACATTCTCCAAATGTGGTAAAGTGACCTCCTGTACAGTGTCTAAGAAGAAGGATAAAACAGGTATGTTTTAGTGTGTGTTATATAGTGTTTATTCTTGTGTTATTAGAAGCTCCAGTATATATATGTATATTTCTATCGTGGTTCATCAACAATGTCTTGTTTATGGTCTCTTGGCCCATTGTTTTATATTGAAAAAAGAAGCCGTTTGAAGACATTCTGCATCCTACCAGAAGGGGGCGATCAAATGCATCCTGTATGGCTTCGATAGTTAGATAGATAGCTAGGTAGTTAGATAGATAGTTAGATAGATAGCTAGGTAGTTAGATAGATAGTTGGATAGATAGTTAGATAGTAGAGGAGTCTTTGTGAGCATGTTAATGTCAGGAATAACAATCTCCCCTCATCATTTCTATTCCCAGGCAAGATGTTGTCCATGGGCTACGGTTTTGTTCAGTATCAGAAGCCTGAGTCTGCACAGAAGGCCATGAGGCTGCTACAGGTACAGAGACTCCTACACCTTCTGATTCTATCCCAAATGAATGCTGACACCTACACACTGATGAATCCCTTGTACATTTGTACAAGGGTTCCCATATTTGACATTTTGGACTGAACTTCTCCCCTCCGTCCCCCCAGCACTGTTCTGTGGATGACCATCAGCTGGAGATCAAGATTTCTGAGAGAGCCACCAGGTGAGAGGGCCGCAGTAGACGACTGAGCCTGTGTAACGAGTATCCTCGTTAAAGAAAACACTGAACAAGTATTAGAGAATAACATCATTATTAATATTGTAGTGGCCTAGAGTCATAGGCCTCCCATGTGGCCCAGGTTGGGAGTCACTGGGCTGACCTGTAGCCTCCCATGTGGCCCAGGTTGGGAGTCACTGGGCTGACCTGTAGCCTCCCATGTGGCCCAGGTTGGGAGTCACTGGGCTGACCTGCAGCCTCAGAACAGCCTCAGAGCAGCTGGGGGATCCGTGGTCTGAAGCTCCACTCTGGTTCTTTCTGATCTCCAGGTCTGCTCAAGTGTCTCATAAGAAGAAGCAGACGGAGAAGAAGCAGACGGGAACCAAGATCCTCGTCCGCAACGTCCCCTTCCAAGCCTCCGTCAGGGAGGTCCGGGAGCTGTTCTGGTGAGTCTCCACGGGCCTCCCTCTGACATGCGACACATGAATGAATAACATTAACATTCTACTGCCGGACCGTGTATTGACATCGCTTTGTATTTGTGTTTGTTTTGAATAGGTTTTACTCCTTTTTTAAATGTTGGATCTATTTTACACTTTTACTTTACTTTCTGGTGTGACGCCTGAATCCTCAGTAGTCCCTTCTCGTACCTCATGCCTCGTCTCCTTCTCCTCTCAGCACGTTCGGAGAGCTCCAGACCGTCCGTCTTCCCAAGAAGTCGGCCGGCTCTGGAAGTCACCGAGGGTTCGGCTTCATCGATTTCCTCACCAAGCAGGACGCCAAGGTCAGTAGTGGTGATGTGGTGGCAGACGTACCCTGGGTCACCCTGGACACTGACCAGCGTCGGTGTCCAGGGTGACCCTGTGCTCTGTTGTGCGTTTCATCACTGAAACACTTGGACTACAGCCTGATAACACAGAGCTGCACCATGAGGCCAAAAATGCTAATTGTGATTATTGATTGCGATTGAACAGATTATCATTTCAGAGGCCAAAATCGCATATTAGTTTTGATGTAATATTTGACTTATTGTGCGGCCCTTCCAGTATGTGACACGTTTGCTGTGGTCATGTGATGTCTTCTCCCCTCCAGAAAGCGTTCGCTGCCCTGTGTCACAGCACCCATCTGTACGGCAGGCGTCTGGTGCTGGAGTGGGCGGACGGAGAGGATGCAGTGGAGACGTTGAGGAGAAAAACAGCCGAACATTATCATGGTAACGCTCCCAACCTCAGTGGAACCAGACGCACTGGCATTCAGTACACTGTCAAACTAAACATATTTGTCTCTCTCTCTTCACAGTTGTGGATAAAAAACGGCGACGGGCAGAGTTGATGGAGGGAATTATTGAGTCGATAGAAACTGGCGAAGCAGAGGACCACGCATAGCTTGGTTGTCTCAAAATGTGTTGCATAACACAATTGTTTGTTGGATCGTGTGATTCCCTGTTGACTGGTGTAAAAGCCAACTGCAAAATCCTATATGACTATTGTAGTAGGCATCATTTTATGTATAAATAAAATCTAATGATGATTTAAATTTTTGAATTACGTATCTGTAACTCGTATTTATTTGTCTTTGTAACGAAAGCAACGTGAGCGTCTTTTATTTTGAAGGCGTGGTTTAGACAGTGATCACATGACCAACAAGATCATATGATAATCTTGTAAACATGGCGTTCAGACGACGAAGTGCAGCGACTGGTTTTAAGAGTATTTTGCACCTTTTACTTGTGTTATTATTTTCTTATTGGCCCATTCAAGCTGAAATAAGCTCAGCTTTTATTGATAAACAAACGGGCCAGTTGTCGATCTCTGACGGATATCGAGACGATTTTGTCGCCTGGGCAAACTTTACTGATGACATCGAGAAGTCCGGGTGAGTTGCTCATTTCTCACACATAGCACACATTTACAACGTTGATATGCCCTATTTGTCCGATAAATAGGAAACAATGTTTCTATTCATGCATACCTGCAATTGTACATTCTGGCAGACATGAGAAATGTACATGAACCCATCAAGACGTCCGACTCCTATCGCATCGCAGTCATTTGATGACTCCTGTATTCGTGTTCCCCTCAGGTGGTCCTTCTTGGAGGTTACGACCAGTCGACGTTTCAATGACAGCATCCAAGCGTATGCAGCTGGGGCCGTGGAGGCTGCTGTCACCTCACAGGTCCGGAACAAAGACCCCATGAAAGGACTGTAAACGAAGTACAATCAGATGTGTGTCACTGTTCTGTAATGTATCCGCTGTGTTGCGTTTCAGCTCATGTACAAACACTGGGTGAACACTCTTATGGGTTACTGTGGGCCCAAGACGTTTGACTCGGGTTATTGCCAGAGACTGAAGGCGTACATTACAACCAACCTGGAGTGGGTTATGGAACAAATAGAGCAACAGAGAAACACGTCGTATTGGCACCAGGTACGTTATGAGTCCATGGTACAACCTAGTTCACTTGGATCAGGTGAGACTCACGACGGGTCCTTGCTCCCTTTGTCTCTGTCAGGTGAACCTGGCCCTGCTTCAGCTGAAGGGACTCGAGGACAGTTACAACGATGAACTGTCGTTTCCCAACAGTCCCTTCTCCATCAATCCCTTCGGCTTCCTGTAAGTGGTTTGATGGTTCTCAAGTTATTATAATTTTTATAATGCAACACGTTTATTCGCGGTAACGTTTGTGGTACTGGACCTCCATCAGACTGATCAGTGACAATCATACTCTTGACACGCCAGCACTACGGTTTGGATGTGCGAGTCTCTCCAATGAAATTCTAGTAATCTGTTGTTGTCGTCAACAAACAGGCTTTTCCAAATGGGGGGAGATATGGAAGACCTAGAGTCGGCCCTCAACAAGTCCAGCCTAACACGTCCGCTCGGGTCAGGCTCCTGTTCGGCCCTGATCAAACTGTTGCCAGGCAACAAGGAGCTGCTGGTCTCGCACGACACCTGGTCCACGTACCAGTCCATGCTACGCATCATGAAGAAGTATAACTTTGCCTTCAGCTTGTCTCCTCGAGGTAGGGCCTACTCTGACCCGCCCGTCTGTCTGCCAAGTAAACATTTCACAATCGTCTGTATGCGCGTGACTCCAAAACCGGAACCAAGTACTTCCCTGAACTCAAAGCTACCATCTCATTGTTGTGTTATTTATTGATTATTATGATGTCATCACATCCCATCTTCATATTGACGATATGCAATATTACTGCTGCAGGCACTTCCAGACACTTGCAGACATTTCCCTGCAGACTTTCTATAAGGTACCTAACCTTATAGAAAGTCTGCACGGAAATGTTTCTTTCTTTATCTTTAACCTAAACACACAGTAGCCTCATTTGGAAATATGAATTCAAATTTGTGTTTATTTCTTTCAAACTATTTTTAAAAAGCATATTAGTAAATGTATTTAGCCTAACATCAGTTGTAGCCTATAGAAGACCTCGATTTTATTTAGTTTCATACTGGCAATATTTTGAAATATGTCAGTGTTCAATGTTGTTGCCTATTGTGCCAACCCTGACGATGCTGTGGATGTTTCCTTAGACAGCGCTCTGCTCCCTGGAGGAACCCAGGCCTTCTCATCCTACCCCGGCTCCATCTTCTCTGGGGATGACTTCTATATTCTGAGTAGCGGTCTGGTGCGGACGTTTAGCTTTTATATTTAATGTTTAATGTTTTTTTCCTCTTGTATTTTATGTCTGAGAGTTTACAAATAACGCGATATAAAATGTAATGTATTGTTATTGTTGTTAGTACCCCTTAATACAATTCTCCCTTTGTTCCTTCAGGTTACTTTAGAAACCACCATTGGCAACAGCAACCCGGATCTGTGGAAGTTAGTGAAGCCCACGGGGGCTGTGATGGAGTGGCTGAGGAACATCGTGGCCAACCGGCTGGCCTCAAGTGGCAGACAGTGGGCGGAGGTCTTCAGCAAGTACAACAGCGGGACGTGAGTTTACACCTATGGTTTGTTGTGTTGTTCCCTTTGTGCGTCAGAACTACAGCACTTGTTGGTTTGATGGAAGTTGTAACCAACATTTTATTATGAACAACGCTGAACTAATTGATTGCGATTATAAACTGGAGCATAAACGGATAAAAGCGTTGGTTTGTTGTGACAGGTACAATAACCAGTGGATGATTGTGGACTATAACCACTTCACTCCAGGGCAGACGGTCATAAAGGACCAGCTCCTGACTGTGCTGGAGCAGATCCCGTGAGTCCCGGTGAATGATCCACTTCACTCTGCTGATTGTCTCTGTCCTCAAGATGTAATCAATCACTGACTGTTGCAGGGGGCTTGTTGTCTACGCTGATAAAACTCAGGAACTGCTGGAAAAAGGTTATTGGATGAGTTACAATATCCCGTAAGTACCAAGATTTTGGGAGTCCTTCATATTTTGACACTTTTATTCAAAGCCTCTTCCGGGTTGAGACTGAGAACAGTTAAATACACAATCAACATCAGAACATCTACATCATTTAAGTTAATCCACTACATAATATATGTAGTACAGAATAGATCATCTTTATTGGCCTGCACTTTATTGTGTTTAATTAGGTTCAACTAAAAGATCAAATGTTCCTTGATGAAGTGTTTTCCCTTCCTTGTCCTATCCAGGTACTATCCAGAGGTGTTTAATGCCAGCGGCTGCAATGAGCTCGTGGAGAAGTTCGGTCCATGGTTCTCTCTGGACAAGAGTCCCCGGGCTCAGATCTTCAGACGAAATCAGACGGCAGTGACAGACTTGGAGTCGATGGTTGGACTCATGAGGTACCGTCCGCTCCTTCAGTCTCAGAGCCTTTGTAAGGGAGGTCATTAAGGGCTGTTAATGATTTGCGTTGTGTAGCATTTTGTTAAGTTATTCATTATGTTTATTCACTGCACTGCACCTGCTTTCTCTCCCAGGTATAATAACTATAAAGAGGATCCACTGTCGCGGTGCGATGCCTGTGATCCCCATGGTAACGGTGAAAACGCCATCGCCGCTCGCTCGGACCTGAACCCCGCCAACGGGACATACCCATTTGGTGCCCTAACGCAGAGGTCACACGGAGGAACCGATATGAAGGTATCATCATCATAATAATAATAATAATAATAATAATAAACTGAAAGCACTTTAAGTAAGTAAGAGTGTAAACTACCAGTGTGTCGCTCCCGCCTGGGTGATGGGTCTCCACCAGTTCATGTCACCACACACTGACTAACACAGTGGAGAGCTGAGGGAGGAAACGTTCCAGACCAGGGGATGATTAGGTGGTCATGTTGGGGAATTAGACCAGGACACCGGGGTTAGCACCCCTACTCTGATGTCGCCCTGACCTCGTGTGTGTCTGCTCCATGGCCGTGCGTCTGCTCCATGGCCGTCTGCTCCATGGCCGTCTGCTCCATGGCCGTCTGCTCCATGGCCGTGTGTCTGCTCCATGGCCGTGTGTCTGCTCCATGGCCGTGCGTCTGCTCCATGGCCGTGTGTCGCTTGTAGCTGACGTCACATGGAATGTTCCGTGAGTTCGGGATGCTGGCAGTGAGCGGGCCGACGTGGGACCAAGTGCCTCCCTTCCAGTGGAGCACATCTCCCTACAAAGACCTGCTGCACATGGGACATCCTGACACGTGGACATTCAAACCTATAAAGGTCACCTGGTCTTCCTAACGTGGAACATATTGGGTGACATACAGGCAGGCATCTGGTCTTCGTCGTTTTGACAAAGTAATTAATAAATTGCACTATCTGATCACAAATGTTGGGTTCGTAGCCCTTAAGGTCTGGAATTCAACGCAATGAAAGGCCTTATGCCAGAGATTTCATCGCTATGTACATCAGTTGCGTTTGGATGCATTTACCCACTAAATCTGAATCATTACCTCATAGCTTTGCATCCAACGAACCGCTGTGTTTAGAAATGGCTGCTTCTCGGTTCTCTCTTTAAAAATGCAAAGAATTCAAATGCAACGTGTCCCCTAATACAAATGCTGCCTTTTTATTCCTGCTTTTGTAAAACTCTGCATTGATTTTAATAAGAACTCAACTGTTGCTCAGAGAAGGACCTAATTCAGTGGAGTTAGTTTTAAAATGTATGTCAATGGTGGTCATCCTCTTGGAGAAAGTGCGACTTTGATGACCAATTGAAATGAAAAGGGTTATGAATGGGAGTATGAAAGAGTATGAAAGTATTTCTTGTAGCAGTTTCTATGTTCATGTCAACGTAAAGGGAAATCAGATCTAAAATAAACCTTACCAATCGATCTTGTGGTTTACTTTTTTTTGCTCATTCATTGTTTTCATAATTATATTATTATATTACGTCTAACTATTTAAACAGTTTTTAGTCAGATATTGTAACGATAAACATATTTGATAAACATATGACAAACATTGAGGAAATTATTTTGTTTTAATGTAAACATGGTTAATAGGGTGAGAAGCTCAGTCATCCGAAGGGGCCTCGGAGTAGAGCCGCTGCTCCTTCGCGTTGAAAGGAGTCAGTTGAAGTGGTTTGGGCATCTGGTCAGGATGCCTCCTGGGCGCCTCCCTAGGGAGGTGTTCCAGGCATGTCCTACGGGGAAGAGACCTCGGGGCAGACCAAGGACCAGGTGGCGTGATTACATCTCCGCACTGGCCCTGGAACGCCTGGGATCCCCAAGTCAGAGTTGGTGGTTGCGGCTCGGGAAAGGGAAGTCTGGGGCCCTCTGCTGGAGCAGCTGCCTCCGCGACCCGACCCCGGATAAGCGGATGACGATGATGATGATGATGATGATGGTTAATACCCATATTCCCCATATTAACTAACAAAGGTACAAGAATTTAACATGGGCCTACAACAACTTTGACTCAAATATTTGTGAATTTAGTTAACGTTGATAAAGTATTTAATTGACCTTTTTTTCGCGTGGAAGAAGCGAGTCGCGGTGTCAGCCAATGAGAGGACGGTCCGTCTCAAGACGCATAATATTGACCAATCAGAGTCGGGAGAGAGTCTCTCGGTAGACGGAAACAGGAAGTGATCTTCGTATACAAACAAGCGGCCTCTTAAGTTGGTGTACTTTTAATTTTAGTGCGCTTTGAATTGCATTTTTAACCTAAACGTTGGACTTTATATCTCTATATGCAACTTACAGCCCGTGTTTAGGTGGACGTCACGAGTACGGTGCAAGAAACCAAGATATGAGGTAAGCGTATAACGTTTCTTGGCTGTCTACGTCGCTATTGACTTATTGCGACACGTTCTGCATTGAAACGGGCATAAAGAACTGGTAGGCTATACAACACACCGGTAGCTGGAGTTGGTTTTGTGGTATGAGGTGTTTGCGTGTACGTGCCAACATATGGGAACAGCTCTGTTGGGCTCAGCTCTAAACTAGTCTGTCTCTGTTTCCAGATAACACTGCGTTGAACCAGTGATGTGTGCATGCCAGCCAGTGGTCAACCTAAGAGACTATGTCTCTCTTCATCCGCCTGGAGTCACCTTCTTCCTCTGCCTCCTGAGTTTGGCGCTCTCCCTCCTCAGCCTCCGCTTCTATGGACAGACTCACACGTTGCCAAACCCTGACACGACAACGGTAAGTGGTATTAAAAATGGATCACAAATCAATAGATAAAGGCCGACATTTTTAACTGAATGTGGTAAATACAAACGTACAGCGTATTAAATTGCACTTAACAGTCTGATTCTTTCAGGACTGGAACCGCCTGCTGTCATCCCTATCACAGTTCCAGTTGTGTGCTGAAGCCAATGGTAGCTCCATTGAGCAGGTGTCTCCAATCCCCTGTCCTCACCCACACAAGCACATGGATCACAGGACGTCAGGTGACCCTGTGCACACCCAGCTGCATCTGAAAGTTCCCCTGGTGGTGAAGGCGCACAGCTCGGCCGGTCCTCCTCTGAACGACGTGAGCCTACACACGGCTGTGCTGGCCTGTCAACTCGGCCTCTCGGGTGAGTGTTGGTTAGCGTGTGTGGCGCTACATGCTACAGTGTATCGTGTACACTCTGTACAGTGTACACACTGTACATACTGTGTACATACTGTGTACATTTCTTATTTACATGCTCGCTTTCCTCCACAGGCGACGCCCCTGTGAATGTGACTGTACATGTGTTGTCTGAGGCAGAAGGAAGTGACAAGTATACATGTGTTACCATAAGTGGCCCCACACAACTCCTGCCTTTGGACCTGTGAGTTTACACTGTTCCCCACGCATTTCATTCATACCATCATTCCCATCTCACATCAATACATGAATTGGGGTTTTGGTGTGTTTGTGTTGACAGACTTCCCCCTGAATGTCCACTGGCTGCAGACGTCTGGCCACCCGTCCACCTGGTCACTCTGGCGTCGCTGGCCCAGCTCCCCTCCGCCTCCCAGGACTGCTTCAGCTTACAGTCCAGCCATGACCCCACACTCACTGTCATGCTAACACAGGTAGGCCTACTGTACTCCTCTTCTCCAGTGCTTATACTCAGTTCCTCTGATTGCTATCCTGGTGTGTAGTTTTGTATCCTCAGTGGATACTTCTGTGGTGTGATGGTTGCTCTGCAGGAGGATCAGGCAGTGGCCGGGCGACACCTGTTGGAAGTGGGGGTGTGTCTGCTGGGCGTGTGTCTGGTGCTTTGTTTCTACGTTATCCTCAGCCACTCACCTCGCCGACACCAGGGAAACGGACTGGATCATCACAACTTTACAGTTATGTCCAATGTTACAGTTGTTTCATGCCCTGTTATTGTTTAGTTGGAAATTATAAAATGTATCTCATTTGTCAAGATGGTCTCACAGACCTTTTGGGTTTTTCCCTCAGAAGTTATAAAATTCCACTAATGAACTGTTTGAACACAAAGCCTGAATACAATGAGGAAGGCCTTATATTGACACCAGTAGGCCGATAACACTGGTTGTAAAACATGTTGTGACTGAAATGCTAATATTTGTTTAGAGCGTGTAGTTATTTAGTCTGCCAGAGAGGTTTAGGTGTGTGAGAAACGTGTACAGACCACCTACTTTAACAAGACTGCCTTTTCTCTTGTTATTACAGGAACCTCTCATTGACTCGTCCAACTGACTTATTGTTTGCCAACTTCTTCTTGGATAAACTTAAGGAGTTCCATTTTGATCATAAGATGGCCAAGAAACGTTGAAGTCATATCTGGAACTCAATGTCCAAAATCAACGTGGTGGACGGACTACTGTTAATGTAGACTTCCAATAAGATCCAATAAGTATTTGTTTTTTTCTACTCTGGGAGTAGGTTTTTAATTATCTCAAATAAATTAAAGGCTTTTAATGTTTCAATATGTTTATGTTCCAGTGTTTAGGTTTCCTTTAGATAATGTAGTATCCAACTGGCGCTGTAATATCAAACTGAAATCATAACTGAATTGCTTGTGATACTGAATGTGTGTCCATTCAAATCCATCAAATCCATAAAAAAAATAAGTTGAGTTACATAACAGAATCCGCTGCACCAAAATAAAACAGATTGCACAGTGTAGTCAAACGCAGTATAAACATCATTGCCTTCAAATGTGGTATTTAGGCCATACCAAGCCTCTATAACCATATTCTTTACTCTAACTGTTCTCACAATGCTGTAGCATTTGTATTATATTTTATTTATAAGTAGTACACCTGTCATTTTTAGTGGCTCAAAAATGTTAGCCCAAGTTGGTTTGTGAGTTTTTAACTGACAGCTAAATTTGTTAGTGTGAGACAGTCTTAAATAATGGACAAATGATTTATTTTACTGACTATTAAATATATGTGACATACATGGGTTAGGTATGCATGTTATTGACTACAGAAACAGACAGATTCCCCTGGACATTTGTGTGAAACCTACTTTCCTTGGGAGGTGTTGGTGACTGCAGCTATGACCAGCTCTATATTATGTGTTCTGGATTAAAGGGTAAATAATATTCCTCATGTATCTGAAATGACGCTTTTAAAGGGAGGGTCGACATTCCCCGTGTATGCTGTTATTCATACGTCCATGTGGTGTATCAGGTAACCACGTGAATCGCAGGAGGAGGTGGATGGGAAACTTCCTGTGGAGGAACCTCCGTGCGCATGCGCACACCCGTGTCGCTAGGAGGGAGTGCGGACGAAAGTATCAAGCGACGGGTTGTTTTCGACGCGGCTGGTGGCGAACAACGCGTGTTTTTTCGGATAGAAACGGACGCTACTACGCTTTAATTCCTCCCTGAAGGCACCGGTACACACGTTGGCTTTCTTCGCACCATTTGCAAAGTTAGTGAAAGCCAGTGAAATGGCGAAGGGCTCCACGTCTGTGTTTAGCTCGCTAGCTAGCGGTGCATTGGCCCAATGGAGGCGCTCCTGTTAGCCACATAGGGGCGCATAGCATATGGGGACATAAACACTGGTCATATAAACTGTGTTTGACTGGTTGTGCATCGTCCGGCACCACGCTAGGCTTGCACACCGTTCACTTGTACTGCTAGCTTCGGTACCACAACGTGTGTTAAGATAACTGCTGGTTCTCCTCACATCGGGCATCCGACGTGAGGAGAACCAGAGCCACGCACACTGGTAGAGAGATTGAGTTGAAGTTGTATTTTAAGTCAAGTGAAATCTATTTTGGGTGAAGATGAGTCTTTTGTTTTACATCTGGAGTATGCAACAATGCATTTAATGTCAATTTGAACTGTGGCGTTTCTTCGTGTTCATAATAGTTTGTGTTTCTGCAGGACGAGGGTCCTGGAGGGGAGCTCTGCGGGGGAGAAGTGACCAGTTAACCCCTGAGGTCCAGGACCTCCACCCGTGGGAGGCGATGGCCTACCCCAGCTACAGCAGCCTGAACAGGGCGCAACTCACGTTTGAATACTTGCACACAAACTCGTAAGTACCTTAATGAAGCAATAGACTATGTTCACACTTCACACACATGTCCTGCATGCCAATGTAATCTTGGTCTTTCACGTCGACTGCAGGGAAAACATAACATTTTACTCACCTTTAGATATTGTGTATATATTTGTGTATCTTGAACGGTCATGAATCTGTTGTTATATTTCCTCAACACATGATTCGGTCACAAATCCAAAGCATTACAAAGTTTTGTGATTTCAACATGAGTGTTAAAATCACCTTATCTGCCAGCTTATTTTACAGTTGACTAGAACTGCACTCACTGCAAAGTAAAGGTGTGGTCGCAACACTTGGAAATGCTACGTGGACTATGGGTTCAGTTTAGGGCATTCCTTCAGACAAAATATACTCAGACACACACACAAATCACATGAACATTTAATGTCATCATTGCATACACTGTCTTGATCCGTTAACAATCCCAACTGGAAGTGATTCCTTAGAGAATGTTGAATGGGTGTCGTTATGTTCCAGGACGACCCACGAGTTCTTGTTCGGAGCGTTAGCCGAACTGGTGGACAATTCCAGGTACGGACACACAGGTCATGTGATGTGGTCAGGTGCTCTCATGTGCTCTCATGCAACATTAAGACCCATTGTCATCATTTATATTTTTGTGTTATTGTTTTTACAGAGATGCAAACTCTACCCGAATAGACATCTACACAGGTACACGTTATCCAAAGTGAGGCTGAGAACAATCAGTTATCAACCAAACCTGGAGCACAAAGTTTAAGTGCTGCGCAGACTTAGTTTCAAAGTAACAGGAAAGTGAGATCATTCTATATATAAATACACTCTGGTGTCTGTACCCTCTGGTCCAACAGAGAAACGGCCGGCTCTACGGGGGGGCTACATGCTGTGTTTTCTGGACGATGGGGCCGGGATGGATCCCAGTGAGTCAAACCTGTCATCTCACCTCATCTCCTTCTGCCTAACGTGTTATTTTATTGATGTGAAACCACTAAATATGTTCAAGATGAGATGAAGGTCAAAACAAGAACCGGAGATGACGTCACACAGCGTCTATCCTACATGTAGATCTATAGACGATATAAACATCAAACATATCAAATAGTTTCTATATCTATGTGTAGGATTTGCGTACTGTGCTGAAGCGTCTTGAAATTGTAATGCTGCTCTCCCTGTTAGATGAAGCGACCCACGTGATTCAGTTTGGAAAGTCTAGTAAAAGGTCATCTGAGTCCAGCCAAATTGGCCAGTATGGAAACGGACTCAAATCGTAAGCCTCCTCCTATGTTTCCTCTGATTAATACTGTTTATGGTGCATGTCTCTGAGATACCCAACATCGACCGTTCCTACGTTTCCTCAGTGGCTCCATGCGAATCGGGAAGGATTTCATCCTGTTTACGAAGAAGGACAACACCCTGACCTGCCTCTTCCTGTCCAGAACCTTCCACGAGGAGGAGGGGCTAGATGAGGTCAGGGTCGAGGGTCAAAGGTTGAATGGCCTGCTATACTGAAAGCTGGTTGTTGTATTCTGTTCAGAATATGTCAAAGGTTTTATTCACACTTGTCTGTGTGCCCATATGCCATAGAGAAATGTAATATGAATTCAACCAAAAAAGGATACTGCAATAGCATTGCATTTTAATAAGCACACATGTAATGAACACACATGTAATGAACACACATGTTCATAAAGTGACCCAACGTTTGGCCCTCCATCATCAGGTCATCGTTCCTCTGCCCACTTGGGACCTAAATACCAAGCAGCCACTGACCTCCGACCCCGAGAAGTATGCCATCGAGACGGAGCTCATCTTCAAGTATTCTCCCTTCAAGAACCAGCAGCAGCTCATGGAACAGTTCAGCAAGCTGGAGAGCAGCAGTGGTGAGTGTAGGTTATGTACAGCGGAGGACAGGTGTTGGCCAGCCCTGATCCAGGGCGTTCCACGAGCTCCGCCTGCCGGCTGAATATACACCATCTTTTTTGTATTGGATATTTTTCCTATTTCAAGTGAGTGGCGGTGATCGTTTGTCTTTTAGATGCATGCCATTAATGAGCATGTGAGGGTTTACGCATCCTTGTCTAGGTAGATGCCAACAGGTAGACTGTGAATATTGGGGCTCAAACCCAGAACCTTTTGCCTGGGAGTCAAACACCCGAACCCCTCTAGCCTGCCCCCTGGTTTAATGGAGTTATTGGTGATAAGTCCCTCCGCTGGCTAATGATTCTCAAGTCATTGAATCTATTTTCTAATGTCGTTACAAATCTCTTTTCTGACGTCTTAGTCTGACTCAACCTTTGATTTCCTTGTTCCTTGTTGTTGCTGTCCCTGGGAAGGTTTCTCCCTGGAGACTTCGGAGAGTAACTGCCCTTCAGAGGACTATGGGTCACAGGGAGGTCATAACACTGTAACGGTGACAAAGGGTGATGCACATACAACTGATTTAACGGGTTGATACTGTTTCAATAGGTACTCTGGTGATCATCTATAATCTGAAGCTGATGGATAGCCGTGAACCGGAGCTGGACGTGGAGACGGACCATCAGGACATTCTGATGGCTGGGACTTCTGTTGAAGGCGTGTAAGTGTTGGGTTGGGGTTGGGCAGTTCCCTGTTTTACCGTGACGGTAAACCAGCTAACCAACTGTACCAGTATTTGTCATTATGAGACGTTCTTAAAACGCAGCCTATTGCTGACATGTTGAACATGACCCCACTGCAGCACACTTGACGACAAAGCCTTTAAATCACTTTCTTCCTCTTGCTACTGCGTGTGATGCCTGGATGAGACTCAGGTCTCACCTCTCACCTCACTACGCCCCTCTCTGCCGCCATTGTCACTTCCTCCCCCAACAGGAAGCCAGAGAGACGGTCGTTCCGAGCGTACGCTGCGGTTCTGTACATCGACCCCCGCATGAGGATCTTCATCCAGGGACACAAAGTCCGGACCAAGAGACTCTCATGCTGTCTTTACAAGCCAAGGTACGCTGGACGTTGTGAACAGCAGTCTGATATTCAGGTTCCTCTTTGGGGGACTTGAGGTTGGGGAGTGTCATCAAATATATTATTATTAATTATTATTGTTAACAATTTTAGTGTATGATATCTTTAACTATTTGCACTTCACCTTTTTACTGTAGCTACTCTAGTGTTGACGAAATGCTTTGACTTCTCAGCCTCGCTTGTCACTCTGGATGAACGTCTGCTAAATCTAAAATGTATAAAAATGTCATGTCTATGAAATTCCAAACTGTCCACAAACAGGTCTTACAAGTATTCGTCGACTCGGTTCAAGACTCGCGCCGAGCAGGAGGTGAAGAAGGCGGAGCATCTGGCTAAGATCGGTGAGTAAAGGCTCGGGCGCGCGTTGTTGATAAATCACCCTCTCGGTGTCATGACACTTTGTAGTACAGTTGGTTGATAAATCGCCCTCTAGTGTCCACTCGGTGTCATGACACTTTGTAGTACAGTTGGTTGATAAATCGCCCTCTAGTGTCCACTCGGTGTCATGACAGTTACATCAGTTGTGCAGATGTGTGAATTGAACATTGTTGCGCGGCGTGTGTGAGAGGGAAGCATGCTAGGCCTTGAGTCAGCGCTACGACGGCTCCTTTCACTGCCTCTTTGTGTGACTTGAGGAGGTCGTTTGTGTTTTGTTTCAGCGGAGGAAAAAGCCCGCGAGGCAGAGAGTAAGAGTTTGGCGTTGGAGGCCAAGTCGGGAGACGACCTTTCAAAAGAATCTCGGGTATTTAACCACCAGAGTGATTCTTTTTATGGCTAATGTATGATTTATTATTATTATTATTATTATTATTATTATTATGATCAATAAGTACTATATTAATCCAAGATGTGGGTGTCACAGTAGAAAGTACAGGACAGAAGTTTAAATCAAAATGGCGTCCTCCCCTCCTCCAGACGGTGCTGAGGAAAGCCCAGGACGCCGCCATGATGCTTCGGAGGGACGCTGACATGAAGAAGAAGATCCAGGAGACCAAGCACAAGTAAGACCCTCTTCATCCAGTAGTGTGTAGTCTGTCATAATAAGGGTTCACTTCTATTTGCATTCACACATGGTTTGAATGAAGAAATGCTTCTATATCCTATGTATATAATATTAATATATAATGTATATCTGGTCTTAAGATGAGGCCAGTAACCATGGCAACACTCCTGCGTGTGTGTGCAGTAAAGCTGGAATTACTTGAATATGCATAATCTACAATACTATTGAACTTCTCCCATCAGAGCCCTGAAGGAACCCAAAGAGCTGAGCTTCATCTTCGGCGTGAACATCGAGCACCGGGACCTGGACGGAATGTTTGTGTACAACTGCTCTCGGCTCATCAAGATGTACGAGAAGACGGGTCCTCAGCTGGAGGGAGGCATGTGAGTGATGAGGGGCAGAGCGCTTAAAGGGGAACTTGCTCTTCAACCGGCTGGGTGTCATTTAAGTGTGGGTGGTGCATGCCGGTACCCAAGTCCCCCGGATGACGCAGTCTGACCCCAACTCCTTCAAGTGATGGAGTTGGGGTCCGATTTAGCTCCTGAGCTGAGCTGCGCCCCAGAAACACGGAGAGCGTGGGGAACAACTGCAGGCGTTGTTCACACTCCAGCCCTTCTGCAGACAGATAGAGATCAGGTTGAGTGGGGGGGGGGGGGG
>OMNS01061375.1:0-14187 GCA_900303225.1 Laemonema laureysi | reverse complement strand
TCCTTAACTAAACTAATTCAGATGTCTGCACTCCTGGCTGGATCTCCAACATGCACCCAATATGTATTGGTTAAGGTTAAACCTGCATGTAACTGTTCTACTGCATCTATTTACTCCATTAAATATATCTGAACTAGTTTCTCAGGAATAAAATTGACACGTGTGTCAATGTGTCAATTCATCCAGGGAATTATTCTTATGCTCATGCAGAGCAGCAGGAGAACGCCAGCGCTCAACACCTTGACAACAATTTCTGTTTCTCCACTGGCAAGTACACTTTGAAATACTGTAATAATGTCTTCCTTTACCATGTGATACTCTTACTTTGAAAGCTGATTCATTCCAAAAGGTGGGGGGGCGGGGTTGAGCAACCACCTCGAAGCTTGACTAAACTAAATCTAAATATGGTCGTAAAACACCTTCAGAAAGATCTCATTTAGTGCAGCAGTAGCTCACTAAGGAGCACCGCCCCACGGGCCTTTTCTATGGAAACAGAACCTAAATCTTTTCAATTAGTCTTGCAGTTAGGCATTGCAGGGTTTTTTTCCCCCCAAGCATTCCAGGAGTCATGCCATGGTGACCTACTAATGTAAAGCCCTCTGTAGCCACACAACACACACATGCATCATGTAATGTGGGCTAAGACGAGCACACACACACACACACACACATACACACACAACTGAAGCATTTTAGATTCATTGACAGTGAGTCTGTCTATCTGCTTTGACGATTGGATTGTCTTGACATGGTCAAGCCCCAACTTGCCCCAACTTGCCCCAAAGTCTAGCATGTTTTAATTGTTGGACAGTTCTCGAATTGTCTGGCAAATCCCTCTCTCTCACGCTGTCTCTACCTCTCTCTCTATCTCCCTCTCTATCTACCTCTCTTGCTGTCTCTCTCCCTCTCTTTCTCTCTCTCACTGTCTCTCTCTCTCTCTCTCCCTCGCTCTCTACCTCTCTCGTTGTCTCTCTCCCTCTCTCTTGGTGTCTCTCTCTCTCTCTCTATCTCCCTCTCTCTACCTCTCTCGCTGTCTGTCTCTCTCCTGCTGTCTCTATCTCTCTCTCTATCTCCCTCTCTCTCTACCTCTCTCGCTGTCTCTCTCTCTATTGCTGTCTCTACCTCTCTCACTGTCTCTCTCTCTCACTCTCTCTCTCTCGCTGTCTCTACCTCTCTCTCTACCTCTCTCTCTCCCTCTCGCTCTACCCCTAACAACATATTACGCAAAACTAACAATAGATGCTAAAAGCAAAATGCAGGAACAGTGCCACCTCTGGTGAAACACGTGTTACTGCAATTGCTGTTTCGAATCTGCTCAAGTTGGTGAAAGGGACTTGGTGAAAGTCACTTTTTGTATGTTGTATGTTCTTCCAAGTCACTCTTATATGGACTTCACAGGGTGAGGGTTAGTCCCATATTGTTTTTATTTATGATTTATTATATTCCTTATTAGACAACATGAAATGGCATTCAGATAATTTCTTACTTCTGTCATTTTCAAACACTTCAAACATTTCTATCGTACTTGTGTGTACTTGAGTCACTAATATAACACACAACAAAAAACATTTAATAAAACAATGTAGGAACCAACGAATATTCAGCCACGGGAGTCTGTAAAGGACAACAAGCGATCCGTGTCTTCTGTCTCTCCTACTTCAGTTTTCAGTGTCTGTGCACCAAATGTTGAAATGATATGAGAAGCAGGCTGCCGGCCAATGGGGTCGTGCTAAATCCGGGTCCTTCATCTGCCCAATTTGTGCTTGAGGCCGGTTGTTCGCTGGCTTTATTGGGGCGTTGCTGTGTAAGGCTGGAGCCAGCGCACGCAGCGGGGAGAAATGACACGGTTCAGATACGATCCCTGTTCTTACTCGGATCACAAGCTGTAGGTTGTCTGTCTGGGGGGAGTCTTGGTTTGCGTGCTCTCTGCATGCGTTCAACTGGCTTGAAACAATACGGAGTAACTCGCCAATACTTTTGTGACAAAGTATTATATCTATATTATATCTTACTTGCATGTCAGCATCCATCCAACCGTGGTTCAACCATAGTTAAAAACAAATGTGTGTTGTTGATCCTGATGGCGGCGAATGGCGTTTATCGCTGTAATCGTTTAATTGTTAAACAGTGGCACTCGCACACACTCCCACACACTGCCACACTTGGTAATAAGTGTGTGATTACTTTTAAATACATCGTGAAACCAGTTGCCACCGTTTATGGAAGAGCCTGACTGAAGTACGACTCACTCCCAATCCCTTCCAGGTCCTCTAAGCGATATCGTGTCTCCTCCGCTGCTTGTTTTCCCTAAGACCACCTGCTGCGACAGCACCCCCAGAACATCTGCTGCTGCTGGGGGGGGGGGGCACAGCGTGGCCTCGGAGCTCAGCTGTTATTAAGGTCAAAGTACAGAGGATCCACCTTTCACTTATTGTTGATATATCAGGGGGATCCTTGTGGAAGTTCCTCTGAGAAAAAGAGAGAAAGAGAGAGAAAGGGGGAGAGAGAGAGAGAGAGAGAGAGAGAGACACACACACACACAGCAAAGTGGAATTCCCAGAAGGACAAGGATGCCTCTTCCACTTTCCCCTGAAATCTTTGAACTCTTAGAACAAACAGGTCTGTTTGCCCAGGTGTGTCAAGCAAAACAAATACGAGAGTGTATTATATACTGATATAATAATAATAATAATATGAACACAAATATAGACTCAAAGTGCTGATGTCTGTAGAGATTAAACGCATATGAAGGATGTTCTAATGGAAGCATTATGCATTGGAACTTGCTCTACTGCTGGGGATACAACGGGTCGTTAACCATTAGCCACTTAGTCACTAATCTATAATCAAACCAGATCGTTAGCCACATTTTACGGCTGGACTACGGAGAGACGTGCCAGGGTTCAGATTTCAATTATCCACCATCTGTAATATTCCCTAATATTCCCCCTGGCACGTCATACGGGCACGGAAACATGGGATTTGTACAATAGGCAAATAATAAAATCCTTTTGGAATCTGTGGAATTCTTCTGTCGTCACCCTCCCCCGAGCTACAGGTTAGACATGTGACACATGTGCAGACAGGCTGAGGCCAGCAACTAAACAGAATTATCACAAGGGACCCACCCTGACGTGAAGAACCCACCCTGACATGACGATGGGCAAAATCCAGCATCTGTACGTGTGTTTGTGTGCGTGCGTGTGTGTGTGTGCGAGTATTGTGTGTATCTTAGCGAACTTGGGAACAGCGAGCTGTCTTTGTTCTCTACATTGTTCCAACATCAGGATGGCCTTCGGGGGGGCACAACATCCTAAAAGAGAGGGAAGGACCCGGGTGTCCGATGTCGACGTCCTGGAAATTGCTCCAAAACACTTCCTGTTGTTCGAGGACATCATGAACCAGATTAGGCACACGCTGGTTCATGCATTTATGGGATTTGTCCCATCGTTTAGAAAAAAATATGCGTATGAATGAATTGAAATAGCAATATTGACATGATTGGAATACATTTCATCAGTGACAGTAAACATGCTGATGTAGTGGAAGGATGTTGTGAAGTTCACAGTCTGGGAAGAAAACACAGTGTGAAACCAAGACAGACTATACTAAATCCCATTGTGGTTATGCTCTCTTGGATCCAAAATCCCTGGAAGAAGAAGGAGAAGAAACCGAACCTCTCTGTAACACAGGTTACGTACACAAGGTTTTCGTGATCTTGTAAATGAATTGTCTCCATAGAAAGGAAGGAAGTAGTTCAAGAGTGCCTGGAGAGAACCAGCTTCCAGCGACACACACTGACTCTCTTCACGCCACCATTCAAGCAGCTAGAAAACAACAACAATGAAGCTGAAAACTTCAAACGACATGGGTTCATTCTCTTTGTTTGTATGACAATTACTCGCTCTGTATGTTTGTTGTTGAACAAAGTCAACCATGAGGGTCGCAGGGGAGAAGGAAGGGGTCGGTTGACACTCACAAAGTCAATTTGTTCTTGGCATTTAAGATTTTATTAGATTGACTTAGATATTCTATAAGTTTTACAGAGACGAAGGCCTCCCAGACAATAACGTTCCCCCTGTAGAGTTTTTGGGCTGTAAAATTACAAGCAGCCATTGTAGAACATCTGTCCCCAGTGTGGTTTCTTCTGCTCTTTCATCTCTGCTAATGATGCCTATCTTCTCCACTTGTTTTGTTCTATGAACCGATGATGGGAAGAGACCAATAGCGAGGAGAGAGAGAGAGAGAGAGAGAGAGAGAAGTTGGAGAGAGATAGAGCGGGGAGAGAGGAGGAGAGAGATATGAGGAGAGAGAGGAGGAGAGAGAGGGGGGAGATAGAGAGAGAGGGAGGAGAGAGAGAGGAGGAGAGAGAAAATTAGAAAGAATGAGAGACAGGAAGATGAGAGAGGGCGTGGCAAGAGAGCGAGAGAGAGAGAAGAGGGGGGAGAGAGAGAAGGGGAAGGAAGAGGGGGGGAGAAAGAGGAGGAGAGAGAGAAAGGGGGGAGAGAGAGTGAGAGGGGAGAGAGAAGAGAGGGAGAGAGGCAAAGAGGGGAGAGGGACACTCATTAGTCTAACTCATTAGTCATTAGGTGTGTTTCCATCCAAATGTATGTTTCCATCCAATACTGTTATGCGAATATTAGGAGTTGGTAGTAAGTGGCACTAATTCTCCATTCAGGTGCCATTATCCCACTGCAGATGAAGAGGGCGCAACGAGATATCATTTAGGGCGCTTTCACACTTAGAGTTAGACTCTATCCACAACAATATAGAATGTACTTTTATCCTTCCTAAAATAAAAGATAAAATAAGAAGAACTAAGAAGTGGAAGTCTCAATTAGCTAGCTAACCTACGCTAAGTGACTGGACATTTGAATTTAGAATTGTTCCCCTCCAATACAAACCTGCTGAGGCTACCAGCGCCAGCCTGACCAAACTACCAAACAGCAAGATGAGCCATCTACCCTGAGGCTGAAAACAAGAGAAGCAGAAAACGGCAAACACAAGCTGATGAAGGAGCGGCTGGAGGACCTCTTCGCCGACCTCTATTAAAATGGTGATGTCAGTAGCCTCATGTTCTTTACTGGCCAACTCTTTGCTTGGCACACAGCAATCAGCCATCACTACAAGTCTGTTAAGAAAGAGTGAAAATGCAATGAATGAAAACTGAAAATGAGGGAGATGGAAATAGAAACCAGAACATGTTCACAGTCAACCTGTAATCATACAAGGGAACCTCAGTTTTACTAATTTATTAGCAATAAATGAACTGGCTCAGAGGGAGAAGTCAACACCGGCTCCCAGAAAGACACAACACCCCCCACCCAGGATAGCAGACCCAGCAACTCCACCAACCAGACAATGATGAGGCCCTCTCCTGAGCTAGCCCAGGCCCTCCACACCATAGCCCTCCTGAAGGAGCAGTTCACTAAGTTGGAGATCGAGCTGGTCCTGCCCAGGGAACACCAGCACCCAGAGGAACTCCTCATCTCCACAAGCACACAGCTGAACCAGAGCCTGACAGCCCAGCAGAACCACAACACACCGACCAGAACACAACCTGGAGGCCCTGACAAAGGAGGTGAGGGAGCTGCAGAGAGAGAGCTCACAGCCCTGAAAGAGAAGCTGTTTAAAAGAGAGGAAGAACTAGACTGCTCCACCTCCACTTCCACCCTGCACGCAGCCCAGCAGAGGAGCCCACATCTCCCAAAGAGGTGCCACCAGCCCCCCTAACCCCCCTCCTCAAGACCACTCAAGCAACTGAACCTCAACTACAACTCATAAAAACAGGAGATGTCTTTATTTGGTTAAAAATCAAGAATGCAATAATAATCGGACAGCGATGTTTCCCTTTGCCCCACATCCATGCCACCATCTGAATACCCCTACTTTAATGAGGAAACATCTGTATCCTAGAAGACGAAATTAGTAGGTTCCAGAGCCAAGGAACGTCCTCATCTGTGGTGATCTGAATGCTCGAACAGTAGACAGGCCAGACACTACTGACAACCATGGAGACAAACACTTACAGCCCTCACTGTGAGCCCCCTAACAGTCCTCTCAGACCACAGTAAATTAACAATGTATCTGAAAAGAGCACAAATTAAATCACTCCTAGATGATTTTCTATCCACAACATACCCACACAATCACTCAGGTGTAAATTCTGCCACCAATAACCTCAATATTATGAATTGGCAATTTTGTCAAATCTAAAGATACAGAGAAAACCAAAAATAACAAATGATGATAGATGCTTTCATAATGACACACAGGGAACCAGACAATTCAAATATACGCCTTCAATATGGAGAAACACTGAAACATTACAAAAAAAATACTCTGAGAACAAAGGAACACCACATTAGACCACACCAAATTCTACAACAATCAATTCTGGGACAATTAGAAAAAATAAACATGAAACAAAATTCTGAATTGCCAATACAAAGTGGGGATACTACACTTTGAAAACGTCTACAGCAAAGTTAAACCAAACTCAGAACAAAAGCAGATACAAAGTAAAGTCGGTTTTGTTTGCCTGAGTGAACTGATCTCCTGTTTTGATCTAGCCTGAACTGAACTTTTATTGCTATTCCAGCTGTTTCCTTGTCATTCTTTTGGGTTCAAACCTACCAGTACCAGAGAACTTTACATCAGGGGCCGATAACATCTTGGACTATAAAGTAAAATTGGCTGTCCTCAAAGTGTTCAATGTCATCTTATTGGCAGGTATATTACATTTGGAACCAAGGGCTGACCACACCGATCTACAAAAATGCTGATAAATTTGACGCAAAGGATTCTAGGGGGATCGGTGTGACCAGTAACCTGGGGAAACTATTCTGCCGCGTCGTAAACAGAAGACTAACAGGATTACCTTGACGAACCAATCTGGGGTCCACTCAATTACATTTTGACACTTGGAACAAACACCCGGTTGAATGCCTGCATATTGAATTTTGTAAAAATAGATTGCACCTTCAAAGGAAAACCCCAAGTAATGCCTGCCAAGCAGAACTAGGCCAATATGCCCTTAGGCCCTAAACCGCCAGTACACACAGCAGAGTACCTGAGCACCGTATCTGACTCCACACTCGGGGAAAACGCTGACCATATACTGGCTCAGCAGACATAGCCTGGCCCTAGAGACCGGCCATCACAGACAGCCCTGGCTACCCAGGGAGGACAGGCTGTCCACAGAAACAAGTGGAAACCCAAACACACTTCCTGCTCCACTGTACAAATTACGAAGACATACGAAAAGCTTTCTTTCCTAAATTTACCCAGAAATCTCCTGTCATAACCACAGGTACAACCAGGAAAAAAACATCTGAATGACTCTCTCATTTCTCTTTCATTTGTTTACATAGTGTATTGTTGTATTCGTCTACTACTATAACTCTTACTATTGCTACTTAGAGCCTTGTCTCTCATACCATTATTTGTATCATTGTGTTCTTTATATCCTTGTCATTGTTTTGCTTTGTTTTATTAAGGAAGGCCTTTTTCATGCCAAAAAGCCCTGAACTTGAATTGACGAGAGAGAGATTTTTTTTTGGATTTTTACAAAAAACGATTTTACATATGTATCATCTGTACAGTTTCAGCAGTTCAAGAGAAAAAATAAAAGCTAGTGCATTAAAAATCCCAGGTTATTTTTTTGTTTTGTTTTTTGAAACAAGAAATAATTATCTGTTGTGCAAAAAAAAAATGCAAATCACCATTGTCACTGGAACAGATGATGTTCCCATAACACCAACGTTGTTTAAAAACATCTAAATCACAGATTTGTTTATAAAAATCTAGCCAGAGTCTGGCCCTGATGTTACAGAGCCAGACTGACCTGGCCTCCTGCCCTTCTCTGTTCTCCACTCAGTTTTTCCTTGAAATGTAAATTGCCATTTTTGCTTGACCTGAAAGGTAATTCAGGAGCTGGAACTTATCTTTGTTTTCTTGTATCCAACTCCCATGATAAAAACCTTCTCAGTAAAAACCACGCTAAAAAGACAAAACACGTGTTAAAAGAGAGAAGAACTCAGCTCTCTTGCACTCAGTAAAAACATGATAAATAGTCTCTCTGAGATTACAAAAAGGGCACGTGTTTAAAACAGCAGGATTAAGAAATAAATTTCAAGATTTACTTTTTGTATTAAAAAAATGTATTTAATGTATTTTTTGAAACCAACGCAGAACCCAAACTTTTCCATAACTTTCCAGAGGAAGTTGTGCTCAACGCGATCAAATGCCTTTTCCTGGTCTAGGGAAATCAGACCAGTGTTGATACCCAAAGAGCTGGAGACGTCCAAAACATCCCGAATGAGGAAGACATTGTCTACCATGGACCTGCCAGGCACAGTAGGTCTGGTCCCGATGGATGACCTGCTCCATAGCGACTCAGCCTGGAAGCGAAAGCCCTGGAGAGAAGCTTGTAATCCACACACAGCAGAGACCAGGGCACCAATTTTTGATGTCCTGCAGATTTCCTTTTTTTGGCAGTAGCGTCAATATGGCTCTGTGGCAAGACATCGGCATGGAACCAGAGGCCAGAGTCTCGTTAAAAACATCTAAAATATCAGTGGCGAAGATGTCCCAGAAGGCTTTGTAAAATTCAACGGTCAGGCCGTCTATGCCGGGGAGCCTGCCGTCCCTGCATACCCTGCAGAGCGACTTGCAGCTCCTGTATATTCAGTGGCTCCTCGAGGTGTGCGCTGGTCACCTCAGAGACCTGAGGCAGTTCATCACAGAACTCTTTAAACAGTCACTCACTCACTCGCGACAGGCTCTCATGGTGTGTCCCTCCTGACTGCAACCAAAACACTTCATCACCGACAAAGTTACAAAAATCACTTAATCATAATCATCTACTTTTACATTGAATCGGAGGTTAAGCTCCGCATTCCGATTGTTGAGTATCATATAAGATTTGTCTTCGGTGAGACACTACATGTTTCAGTAAGGGAGACTTACAACCAGACAACAACTTCTTCATCGGGGAGACTACTTTGTCGTGTCTGGAAAGCTCTTTACCGAGGAACACGTCGGTGATGAACGGAGGGACATACAGTAGATAGTACTATCTTGGTTGCCGGCTGTGTCAGTGGAAGCACCTGGACAAACCTGTTTCAATGACGCGGTTCACCTTGTCCACCTGGTCCAGGAAAAGAATGACGGCGTTGTTCATCCGAGCAGCCGATCTTACGCTGCTGTGGCCGACCACCTCTCCCACCGCCAACCTGACCTCCTCTACGCTACACGGGAAACCGGCACCAACTTTGACGCCAGGTTTCTGCGCGAGTCGCGTGAAATCGCCAAAAACACTCTCAGCCCACTTCGCCACACTCACTCCCAGCATGCACTGCGAGAGAGAGAGAGAGAGACGGCTGTTTGTGTGAAGGAGTTGGGAAATGCAATTAGATAAGGAGGGGACCAATAACGGTGTTTACAGTCCTCATTGGCAGGGCGTAAAATGACTACAGAAGTGACATGGAAGGAAAAAGCATACACACACACACACAATATTATCCAAAGCTCAATCATTCAAAGCAGTGAGGAACATGTCAAAATGTTTTCAGCCAAACTAAGGGATCAGCTTTTCAGTAATTTAGTTAATGTTTATAGGTATAAATTATCCATGTGTTGATGTTATAGGTAGATTATCTATATGTGTGTATATATATATGTGTTTTGGGTTTCTGGAAGCTCATAGAATCAACAATTCTGTTTTTGTTTGCCCAAGTACATTTGACTATGTGACTCTCTCTCTCTCTCTCTCTACCACTGTCTGACGCTCTTTGTTATTTCATTTGTTTTGGTCCTTTTAAAGGAAGTGATCAATTGTGGGTGGTCGCAAGCTCCTGTGTTCCCAGCTAGTCTCCTTTGTGACTGAAACCAACAGTTATCTCAATACCTCACTGTAAACATCAGCTCCCATACCCATACTTAGTGAGTGACTACAAAGACCAGTATGTAAATAATGATATTCATCTCTTTTTGTTTTGCTTCATCACTCCTTCTATGTGTATTGGTATTCAACTGCCACGGTAAGTGTCACATTGAATCAACATAATTACTGTAATCCTATGACTTTGAGTGTCTGATTACAGGCATTTACAGAAAACCTAACTGGCAATATTAACTTTGCAATTTTGAAAATGTTCAGTGGGTTGGGTTAAAAAAAATAGTATTAGTATCCATAATATTACATTCTTGTGCCTTTTTTCTGTTATCTTGTTTTATAAATTTTCATATTTATGTATTGTTTCATTGTTTAATTATATTATTATTATTTAATTCTATGTTATATGATTTAACTTGTTTTAACTTTATTTTCACCTTGTATGTGTCCTACTTCACCTTGAATGTCCATAGTTTGTGTTCTTGTATAAGGTGACATGTGAAATTCCTGAGTGTTGTTTGCTTCTTCAGAATCTATGACCGCATGGACAATTGAATGTTCTCATCTGGAGTGACTGTATGGCTGTCTGTGTCTCAGGTCCTAACAAAACATACTACTTACTAGAGTATATCTTGTCGAGAAAGAGAGAGAACATATGTCTGACAAATAAAGTACCAAAAAGCAAAAAAATAAAAAAATAGAAAGCTGCTCACAGCTTGAATATGTATTCACAGCACTGCCACCCCCAGCAACCGCGACCTCCAGCGATGGCAACCCCCAGTGACCGCCACCGCAGCGACCACCACCCCAGCAACTGCCCTTTTGCCCACGATTTGTGGTGGCCCGTCACATTTACCACTTGTTAAGGGGATGTCCTCTATGTGTGTGCCAAGTGTCAAGGCCCTGAGACCTTCAGAAGCATTATGATTCATAGAATACTGTTCGCTCATGTCTTCCGGTGACTCTAGCCCTACAAGGAAGTGATGCAGTCCCTCACTGAGATATCATCAAGAAATGTAGGAACAACTCAGTGAGACTCTCGGCAACATTTCACATTTGAAAGAGCAGACATCTCTAGCGTACTCCCATATAATTTTCTTCCCCCATGAATGGTGTGTTTTTTAATCTTCTGATGACCTCTCAGTAAAGGATTGCATCACTTCCTGTAGGGCTACAGCCAGCAAATGGATAATCTTGTATGTCCTTGAGGCCCACCTTGATATGAAACAGACCCCAGGTCTCTAGATCACCCAAGTGTCCTAGACCCCTAGGTCACCTGCTAATTGCAACACTTGCTGTCGGGCTACAACCCCCACATTTGTGAGTAATGCAACCATTTGGCGTAGTATATTTTTATCGTCTGCCGTTTACTTTATTGATTTATTGATTGAACATTTCTGCTTCAAAAACGTTAAAAGTGGAATTAATGTGTCGTGATTGTCTTGTTGAACTAAATGTATCTATAAAATGAACCTTTAGAAAGGACTGGCAAACACAACTTCCAGGTTGCCCCACAAAAACACGCAGGCTAACTGGAGGGCGGCGGTAGTGATGGTCTTTAGGAAATCCAAAGAAGAAGATGAAATACATCATCCCTGGGGCACTCTAAAATATATGTTTTTATAAAGAACATCATCAAACAGTTACATAACATAACATAAGATAACAGCTCGCATAACCACACAACACAAAGACATGAGGGGAACATACATACACACAGACACACAAACACACACACAAAGGAGAGATCGGGGGCCCTGTTTCAAGTAGCAGGTTAGGATATCTTTAAACGTAATCCAGCACTCTGACTCAAGCGAGTGCTTCCCTGGACTGTTGGCACTTTCAGTTTCAGAACAGCTGATTTCAATCTTGAGGAACTAGTTCACTCACTGTGGGATAGGTTGAACCTGAAAAGCGCGTTCATGACATCTTCAAAAGACACCCTGAGAAGCCGATGGTTGATCAGGGAAAGTCTCAAGACGTCTTTGCTATTTAAATATTTTATTGGTTGAAGCTTCGTCGGAAGCCTCATCGTCACCATGGAAAGGCTGGCTCTGCAAGATTAGTTGAAGCCATCTTGCGTTTGCCAGACAGTTTTTTTATTGGTGATAAAAATAACAAAAATGTGTATGCAATAGCATATGAATCTATTTATTTTTTAATAAAGCTGAAGCTGTACTTAAAGCCTACTAGGCTGTATATATTCTTTTCAGCTTAATGTACATATGACATGCTAATTAACCAATTGTTCTTTCAAAAATGTTCATTTTCTAGGTAGCCTACCTCGAAAACGTAGCCTAATTGTGAGCATACTAGACTCTTCCGTCTACTCACGCACTCAATAGTATGATCATTTGATAATTTAGATAATTGAAATAGATTCCACATTCAATCTTCATAAATGAAAGAACTATTAATCTGGTTCTCAATTATAAATACGCAGCTTGCCATGGTCATTGCACTCAACAACGGAAATAGTCGATACACACTGTAGCTACCCATCAATCTGTTTACAACTAATTCCTTTACAGCTGAATGAGATCGGAATTCAAGAGACAGCCAAGACATGAGCTGAATGTCATGGCAGAACGCCATTTCTTCATTCTTCATTCCACTCAAGCACAATTTATTGTCACATAAAAGGCTACACTTGAAGTCCTCTCACACATGAGGGGTGGAGGGGCTGTTCTCTCTGACCCTAACTATGGCTATGAATAAGTGAATGATTGGAAGTTGAGGCTACAGTACGGTCACCAGCTGCTTGAAGTGGCGCAAGTAATAATTTTCAGCGCTTATATGGATGTTTATCATGTTCTATCCCACTCATTATTACCTAACCCAATCATAAAACATAAACAATGCACCACATGTCTGAATTCAACACACAACAGTCTATGATGCTTGTGGCTCTATCTGTCAGTACGCTGACACGGTTCACTGTCATGCTGACAGAGAAAGTTTTACAGGCTTAATCTTTTCTTTGTGAAGTAGTCGGCAAGCGTGTCTGCACACGCTGCAAGAGTAAATTTTTGGTGGCGCACGAGGGAAAGCTCATATTAAGACGGCCAAACATAAGCTCTGGCTACAAGCGGGAAGTAGCACCATTGCGACCTACTACAGTGGGGCAAACAGTGATCTGCGACGGGCAGCTCAGGAGGGGACCATTGCCTGATGAAAACACCTACGTGCATAAGCGCATGCATGTGTGCGTGCAAGAACATGCGGTACACTTGCGGGTCCCAGTTTGGGGGTTTGAAAATGTGGTTACCATAGGCTGTAGATTTGACTTCAATTAGCTTGGTGTTTTGCTTTCACACTACAGGTCACTACCAAATTTGCCCGGGATACTAAATCTCTCGGAGTGACACAATAAAAAAACGAGTCACGTTGATTACAAAATTATTACAAAATGAAGTAATTTCATCATCATCATCATCATTGTCGTCCGCTTATCCGAGGTCGGGTCACGGAGGCAGCTGCTCCAGCAGAGGGCCCCAGACTTCCCTTTCCCGAGCCGCATCCACCAACTCTGACTTGGGGATCCCAAGGCATTCCAGGGCCAGTGCGGAGATGTAATCACGCCACCTGGTCCTTGGTCTGCCCCAAGGTCTCCTCCCCGTAGGAAATACTTGGAACACCCCCCTTGGGAGGCGCCCAGGAGGCATCCTGACCAGATGCCCAAACCACCTCAACTGACTCCTTTCAACCCGAAGGAGCAGCGGCTGTACTCCGAGTCCCATTCGAATGACTGAGCTTCTCACCCTGTCTCTAAGGGAGACCCCAGCCACCCTCCTGAGGAAACTCATTTCGGCCGCTTGTACCCTCGATCTCGTTCTTTCGGTCATAACCCATCCCTCATGACCATAGGTGAGGGTCGGGACAAAGATTGACCGGTAGATCGAGAGCTTTGCCTTCTGGCTCAGCTCTCTTTTCGTCACGACAGTGCGGTAGAGTGATCCCAATACCGCTCCTGCCGCTCCGATTCTCCGGCCAATCTCCCGCTCTATGTTCCCCTCACTCGTGAACAAGACCCCAAGGTACTTAAACTCCTTCACTTGGGGTAAGGACTCGTTCCCTACTTGGAGTAGACAGTCCACCGGTTTCCTCCTGAGAACCATGGCCTCAGACTTAGAGGTGCTGATCTTCATCCCAACTGCTTCACACTCGGCTGCGAAACTGTCCAGTGAGAGCTGAAGGTCACAGGCCGATGATGCCATCAGGACTACATCATCTGCAAAAAGCAGCGATGCAACCCTTAGCCCCCCGTACTGCAGCCCACTCCCCGCATG
>OMNS01061374.1:0-10265 GCA_900303225.1 Laemonema laureysi | reverse complement strand
GGTAAAAGCTTGTCGCTTCTCGGGACACACGAGTTCTGCAGCTTTCAGCATGCATGTTTTAACGAACTCACCGTCGGAATACGGCTTTGATGCTGATGCTATTTCATTAGCAATCAGGTAGCTGGCTTTTACTGCTGCCTCATTGACCTCTCGGCTCCGGGTGAAAATGGACTGCTGTTTCCTCAGACCCACCAGCAATTCATTTATATTCTCTCTTCTCAGTTGTCCTTGCAAGCGGTCATCTTTTTCGCCATGATGAGTCTCATAGTGGCGCCGCATATTATATTCCTTGAGCACCGACACTTGTTGATTACACACCAAGCACACAGGTTTCCCATTCACCTCTGTGAATAAATAGGAAGCGGTCCATTTTTCTTGGAAAACTCTGCACTCAGTATCCACTTTTTTCTTTTTTGACAAAGACATTTTGGCTAATGACGGTAGACTACACCGTAATTAGCAGAAGGCGCACTGCTATCACCTGTTCATCTGTTTTCATCTGCTGTTCAGTGCCGCTTCTTCTAATCTACTCTGATTACAACAGTGCGCCCCTCTACTCTGACTAAAACAGTGCGCCCTAGTGGATAATTCAGGAATTGCATTTTATTAAAAAATTCAAGTGTTCGTTTTTCATGCATTTTTTCACTTTCAAAATTCATCCTGTGGGCCGGATTGGACCCCCTAGCGGGCCGGTGCCGGGCCGTATGTTTGACAACCCTGGTCTATGGGCTCGACATTACATCTTCAAATATATATGGGCGATATTGTCCCAATTCTGTTTACGACTTAATTGCATTTTACTTTGATTGGATTAATGTGTTCATGGTCATACTAACACACTCTGAATGAATCGAGGTATCCTAAATCTATGTCAAAAAGCATGTTTGAAATTCAATCGTGTTCACAACCGTAAACCCAAAAGTAGCTACAAGAAAATCCCAAACTGATCCCAAATCAGTGTTCACGCCACCAGCAGACACGATGACGTCAGAGCGTCCAAACCCGAAAGACAGGAAGATGCAGGTAAAGGTGTATCAGGAAGGTACAAGTCGGCGAAAGGAGTATCTGCTCCGTCGAAGTTGTAGTTTGGGCTGCGTTTTAAGATATAGTATGTTTGGCTAACCAGTTGGTTTCCGAAACCCACAATTTGTAAGTATTGTTTAATAGACTTATTTACAAAATGTGAATGATCCCACTCTGACTTTTCTTTTTACTCGTGTTAAAGTAGTCCTTTGTTATTTTGCATTGTTCTACTACTTTTCTACATACTATCTTTAATGGTATCAACAAGTCATGTCTGTAATAGCGATCGGTCGATTATAATTAACATTCTGGCACGTGTATGCATAGCTTTTTTTTTCTTTTTTTTCTTTTTTTTTTAATCGTTAACAGCAACCTCATCTTAGCATTCAAGGAAAATAAACTGAAAACATGGCCCTTATGGTAAACCAGAAACCAACACATGTCGTATGTAGCCTTTTCTTTATGTGTGTTCTTGGTGTGGGAAGATGTGAACAACTTCATATTGATGAGATAATTTCAACAGAACCAGTGCAATGACTAAGGATGAGAATACGGCCAACCGGCCAGATAACACAGCCTTCACCCAGCAGCGCCTGCCTGCCTGGCAGCCCATGCTCTCTGCTGGTATTGTGATTCCTGGCTTTGTCCTTATTGGAGTGGCCTTCATTGCAATTGGTGTGGCTCTTTTTGTCACCTCAAAGAACATCCAAGTATTGGAGGTAGGCTATGCACAGGGCTAAATAACTTGGACCGGTCGATTGTCCAAAGGTGTCAGTAACCAACACCGCGTGACCTAATGAATCATGCATGCTAATGCATTTGGGATTCCCTCCCTTTCACACACGCAGAAAGACTACACTGGAGCGGAGACAAACGCGCCTTGCTCGGCATGCTCGAACCCGACAATCAAGGACTGCAAGTGCACTGTGAACTTCACGCTGACCAAGTTGTTTGAGGTATAATATGGGGATCGCAATTATATTTGACCATCTATGTTGTTGGTAATTGTTGTTAAAAATGTCCTCCATTAAATTTTTTTTTTAAACTTGTTTTGTGACTCCATCGACAACCACAGGGGCCGGTGTTCTTTTATTATGGTCTGTCCAACTACTTTCAAAACTACAGGAAGTATGGCAGTTCCAAAGATGCCAACCAGCTGTCTGGTGACGTAACTTACTTGAAGGTAAAATAGAGTTATTAAAGTAGGAAAAAGTTAGGGGCCCACTGCCTCTCAGGACTAAATATACTTTTCATTGTTGGTCACAGTAATTTATGTCCCCATTAAAGGACCCATCTTTCTGATGTTTGTCTTTCTTCAGACTAACTGCTAATTATCAGACAATTGAGTCATATCAAGTGTTGGGTCTTCACTCTTCCAGGAGCCCAGTGAATCCTGTTTTCCCTACCAGTACGATGCCAACAACAACCCAATTGTACCGTGTGGTTCGCTACCGAACAGCATGTTCAACGGTAATGTATGGATAGATAGATGGATATAAATCTCTTTATTTATTATGTTTTTGTGTGTGATTTTAGTTTTTGTTCCACTGTGTCTTTATTTTACATTTATTATGAAGACACCTTCGAGCTCTTCCAGATCATCAACGGGACAAGGGTGACGGTTCCTTTTGATGGAAAGGGGATCTCTTGGTGGACGGATTACAACATCAAGTACCGCAACCCATCCATCACCCCTCTTAAAAAGGCATTCAACGGTAAATAAAATAAAAAATAATAATGCGTGTGTAATTCGTTCCTATAACATCCGATTGGAGCAGAAATGAGAGATTCAAAATCGGATCACATTCATGAAATGAAATGCGGTATAATATTTGAAATGAACAAGCACTGTTCATACTTTACTTTCAGGTACTGTGAAGCCCATATTTTGGCCCAGACCTGCCTATGAGCTAGATGCCACTGATCCAGCCAACAATGGCTTCATCAACCAGGACTTCCTGGTTTGGATGAGAAGGTCCGCCCTGCCAGACTTCAGAAAGCTGTATCGACGGATCACGGAGGGGAACTACGTCAAGGGCCTGCCGGCAGGGAATTATTCCCTGAAGATTGGTTACAGTATCCTTTTCATAAATGTTATTTTGGATGACTAAATGTATAATAATCCAGTGGTTTTATATTGCATATAGTATTGAGCATCGATTTGTGTGGAGTTGCATTGGTCTTCGCTATATATCACATCCTGGTTGCATATCTGTCTATCTCCATCTGTTATGCATTGGAACATATGGGGTCTGTGTCATAAGACAACATGCGAATGTTTGCTAGACATATCTAAAGCCGACCTGTTCTACCAGTTTGCCACTCTGTTTTCTATTGAGGAGAATATGAATAGCAACAACCTGGGTGTTCTTGACAGAGTAAGGACGCACACATGCTTTGCGAAATGCAAACAAGATATGGAAATCATTTACTGTGATTGGCATTTGGCGACAAGTTGAAATGGGTGTGGTGGTTTTCTTGATAGCGACATCCACAAAGGAATGACCAAAGGTTTTGGTGTTTTTCGGACAGTGTAGTGTAGCCTTCTGTACCACGTCAAAACGGGTCTTTTTACTTGGGTCTGCAGATTAATTAGATTTTGGTTTTCACTGTTTGACATTTCTGAAGCACCTTTTGTTTAGCAAGGGAGTAAACAAAATGTGCAGTTCCTTCATTACATGCAAATCTGTCGCTTTAGGTAAAATAGAATTTCTAAGCTACAATCTTATCTTAAAGCAACCGATGACAATGTTACTTGAGTTGAAGGTTCCTTTGCACCAAATGAAGCCCACGGCCCGTCGGTTAATGAGACTAATAATGATAATAATGATGATGACGACTGTGAGCCTGGTTGTTCCATTGGGGTCCATTGTTAATCGGAGTGGTTTAGGATCTTAAGGAACTGACCGATCTCAAAGCCGTGCTGACGTACGTACCAGTGGAGTCGCACAGTAAATAGTTTGCATGTTGCAAAACACACGATTCCCTTGTCCTTCACACACCTCCATGATGTCTCATGTTTCATTCAATTCCTCGACAAAAGGGAAAAACACTTAAAATGGTTCATATCCTTTCGTAATCGTGTGTGTGTGTGTATGTAGTCAACAGTTACACCATGCGTCTTCACTTGATGTGTTGTGATTGTGATTAATAATATGTTGAACTCCTTAATTCACTGCACCCCAGATTACCCCGTGCTGGCCTTCGAAGGGAGAAAGAAGGTGGTTTTCAGCAACGTGTCTTGGATGGGTGGGAAGAACCAGTTCCTGGGTATCGCCTATCTGGTCATTGGCTCCATGTGTGTTGTGATGTCCATAGTGATGCTTATTGTCTACGCCAAGTTCAAGTTCCCAGATGAAGAGTGATTATTGCATGACCATATATGGCTTTGACTTTGGATATGGTCCATTCTTTGAAGAGTCAGCATGGACCATATGACATTAGTTTACGAGTGTCACTCGATGGTTTTTGAAAAGCCTACTCTAGGAAGCATGTGGAGTGTACAGAGGTGAAAATCATGGCAGTTTATAGACAATATGAAGACTAGGATGGCTGTCTAACCCTAACCCTAAAAGACACATGTTCGTTTTGTTGTTTTGTACTTGAGTTACAGTTTTTTAAGTTAAATATGTTTAGCCAATGACTTTCTGACGTTTGTTATATTTTTCATGTGTTTTTCATAAGACAGGTGATTCTTCTCAGGCTTTTTGGACTATAGGTTTTCTCTTTGTACAACGTTGGGGTATTGAAAGCCATGTTCTTGAATTGTGTACATCTCATATGGTTGCGTATTGCGTATGGGTGTGTATTACGTTCACTTAACTAAACTAAACTATGGACTGCATTTGACTATTTTCTCAGGGTGATGGCTACATAATGCTATATTAACCTGTATGGGGTTACTTGAGTATATTCATAACATCCCTGTTATGTTTTAACTATGGACAAACATTTTCCTTTCTATTATATTTTCTTAAATAAAAGAATTTCCCAAAATCTCAGAAATTGCCTTTGTGACAGCCTGTGATACATTACAATGTATTTAGAATGTTACTCTTCTGCCATTAAGGGGTGTCGCACACTGGACTGGACAATACCTTTAGGTACAGCACTAGCCACTGGACTGGACAATACCTTTAGGTACAGCACTAGCAAGTTCCCACGTACGTACGTACGCAGTCCAAGGCGCTCTTTACATTGTATTTCTCTTCAGAAAAAGTGAATAGTCGAATGCAGCAGCCCATCTGTCAGAACAGCTGAGGTTGGACTCGGCCATGAAACAAGCTCTGGTGAACAGCCTGAACAGCGTGTCGAAGAGGGACTCCTGGCTATTGAAAGCAAACTGCTTGAGGTGGAGGAGAGACGGAGGAATCGAGGATGTTGGCAAGGAACTGCAAGGAAGAGCATGCATCAGCACCCCACCCAGTGGAGTCTCTTAGTACATCTCCAGTCATGGACACACGAGAAATAAATAAAATATTGCAAAACATAATGTCTTCATATCTTCTGACCTGAAAACCTTGATTGATTCACACATTTAATTAAACTGTGAGGTCATGTGAATCACGAGAAATCATGAGGAGGAATGAAAACTCGCGCTGATGGCTTTGGGGGCCCTATGCAACCGCATAGTCCGCATATGGCAAGAAACGGCCCTGGAAGGTTGACAGAAGCACTGCCATCGTTGACCTCTAGATGGCAGAAAGTAAAACGTCTACCCCTGCCTAGTCGAAATGCTTCATGGGTGGCGTAGTTTTAAACTGCCGGGTGACGTAGTTTTAAATTGAATTGCGACCCACTGAGACGACAAGTACCACAATCCCTTGCTCACAATAAATCTGACGGCTGCTGTCTGGCTGCGGCGTTTTGACAGCAGCACTCGTTGGCCGCCGTTGATATTGATGCGGTAGTCAGTTTATCAGCCTTGTGTCTTTGTTCAGTTTGTTCAGTCTAAGAACGGTCGTCGTTGGCCGCTCAAGAAGATGTCCGACGGAGGAGGGGGTGAAGATAATTCTGGCACCATGGAAGTGTCTGCTGTCCAAACGGTAGCCGATACCTCTGTGTTGCAGAAACATATTCGCAAACTTGTCCCATTGCTGCTGGAAGATGGCGGCGAGGCCCCAGCTTCTCTGGAAACCGCCCTAGAGGAGAAGAGCTCAGTGGAACAGATGAAGAAATTTCTCTCTGATCCACAAATTAACTCAATCCTCGTCGAGAGAAGTTGCCTTAAAGGTTAGTGTCCTAAATAAAACTAAACATTTCCTCTTAACTGAATGAATCCGTCTGATCGGTGACAATGAAAAGGTGCCCCATATCCACAGCACACAAAAGGCAAACACGCATTATTGTAGTCTAATTATAGTCTAATGTTTTCGTTTTAAAATTGGAAAAAAGCGGTAGTTACAATAGTTGTGGAGCGGAAAACGCATTTGGGCAATTTAGGCAATCCAACCTACTGACAGTACCATGCATGGCAATAGGCGTGGTATATTTATTATGCTATAAAGACAACAACACAACAGGCCAACAGTATGCATTTGCTAATTTTAAATATTCTAGACAATATATTTAATTTGTGTATTTGGTCGACAATGTTCCATTATTACGTAAATAGCCTAGCTCTCGATAGCTTCAGGCGCTTGCATCATGTGAACGAGCTTCTGTTAATATTAACTTGTATTTTTCGTTGCCAACCCGGGATTGACAACAAAGTACTCTCCGATGTTGTGATGGAGACCCGCCCTCATTCACATGACAAACTGCTGATTCTGTTGTCCAGGGGGGTGTTTTTTTGTAAAGTTAGGTTTGCACTGACATAGCGGACCCTCAAGCACTGCACCGGGGTTGCAGTGTCTGCAGATCTAGGGTAGGCTTTTCAAACCGGTGACCTCACTTGCAAGGGAGGGTGCGGTGCTGGATAATAATAGTCCTCCGATAGAAAAGGAATAACGCTGAATCATGGCCTGTACACATCTATGTCTAACCATCATGCAATTCATCTATTATATATTCCTATTTATGGCTTCCATCATTGAATGCATTTCCTATTTGGGGTTTCAGAAGGTCCTGTATCTCAAATATAATGTCTGTCCCGCCTTTGTTACGCAGAGGATGTTGGAGACGAAGGAGAAGAAGAAAAGGAATCCATTGCTTACAACATCAGCATCGATATCCACTATGGGATCAAGTCCAACAGGTAGCCGACAATCTCAGATTTGATCCAAAGCGTTTAATAATACCATGGGTCCATACCATGTCTTAGCATGGTGTTTCTAACAGCTGAACTTGCTTTCGTTCCCCCCAGCCTGGCCTTCATCAAGAGGGCAGGTGTGGTGGACGCGGACAAGCCCATCTCCACGCAGGTGCGCGTGTTGACCCTGAGCGAGGACTCCCCCTACGAGACCCTTCACTCGTTCATCAGCAACGCCGTGGCTCCCTTCTTCAAGTCCTACATCCGGGAGTCTGGCAAGGCCGACAGGTGAGACCTGAGAATTGGATTTCCAAGTTGCCGTGGTGACCGTTTGAAATCGGCAGACGTCGGTGTCTGTAATGTCACACCTGTGTTTGTACCACTACAGTTGACAGTGGTCAGGCTACAGTTATAAAGGCAGGGGGATTTCTATTGCTGGACTTTCCACACCACACAGTAAACAGGCTATAACTCCAGCCGTGTTTGATATCCACTGCCTCTCTAGTTACCGTTTCCTGTGTTTCTCAGAATGACTCAGCAAGGAATACTACCCCTAGTGGTGGAAGAATATAACTACAACAGAACCATCTAGAATTGTCCCAGTGCTCAATGTGATTCTTTGCAGAAATGATGTTCATCTCCCCAACGTAGTTGTTATACATATAATATTATTCTAACATTATCATGTATGAAGGACTACTACACAACCTATAACTAATACTGATTGGCCCTTAGGCATAATAGACTTCATTGTACACCTTATTCATTACTTAATTAATTAAATCATTCCCCAACGCTACAATAACATGGTAGCACACATTTGGTATAATCCTCTCCTATAACTCACCAGGGATGGGGATAAAATGGCTCCCTCCGTTGAGAAGAAGATTGCCGAGCTGGAGATGGGCCTGCTCCACCTGCAGCAGAACATCGAGATCCCCGAGATCAGCCTGCTGATCCACCCCATCATCACCAACATCGCCAAGCAATGCTACGAGCGCGGCGAGAAGCCCAAGGTCACCGACTTTGGGGACAAGGTGGAAGACCCCACCTTCCTGAACCAGCTGCAGTCTGGGGTGAACCGTTGGATCAGGGAGATTCAGAAGGTGAGGTGCTGTTAGTTCCTTGGTTAACGTTGGCCCATGTGAAAAGACTTCTTTTTAACGTGATTTATTTGTTAAAGGACATTTAAAATCAGCTCTTTGCTTTAAAGACATGACGTTGGTGCTTATGTGTTGTATTTATTTATTTATTTTTTATTCTTCCACGTCCTGCGAAGGTGACCAAGCTGGACCGCGACCCGGCCTCCGGTACGGCGCTGCAGGAGATCAGCTTCTGGTTGAACTTGGAGCGGGCCCTGAACAGGATCCAGGAGAAGAGGGAGAGCCCCGAGGTTCTGCTCACCCTGGACATCCTGAAGCACGGCAAACGCTTCCACGCCACCGTCAGCTTCGACACCGACACTGGTGTGGCTCTTTTAGAATTAAAAAATTTGTTCATAAGTCTTGATTCCATTTGTGGATTCAATCATCGTGTTTCGAAAAATTGCTATTCACAAATATTATTATTATTATTATTATTATTATTATTATTAATAATAATAATAATAATAATAATAATAATAATAATAATAATAAGATCCATTGGTGTAAGCAGACAAAATATACATTTCGTCGACAAATTCTACTCCGCTTCCTCTCGCCAGGCCTGAAGCAGGCGGTGGAGACGGTCAACGACTACAACCCCCTGATGAAGGACTTCCCCCTCAACGACCTGCTGTCGGCCACCGAGCTGGACAAGATCCGCCAGGCGCTGATGGCCATCTTCACCCACCTGAAGAAGATCAGGAACACCAAGTACCCCATCCAGAGGGCCCTGCGCCTGGTGGAGGCCATCTCCCGCGACCTGAGCTCCCAGCTGCTCAAGGTGCTCGGCACCAGGAAGCTCATGCATGTGGCGTACGAGGAGTTTGAAAAGGTGGGTGCAACAGTATGACATGTATGGCAAATCCACTTGTTTTAAAAATTATATTGCATTACTTTCTCAATCCCAATAGTCAGCTTTATTGTCTGTTATCTCTAAAATCGTATGTAGTTTCCGTTCTAACCCCCTGTGTGTGTGTGTGTGTGTGTGTGTGTGTGTGTGTGTGTGTGTGTGTGTGTGTGTGTGTGTGTGTGTGTGTGTGTGTCACGCTAGGTGGTTATTTCGGTTTGTATTTAAAAGTACGTATTTAAAATAAGGTTCCATTGTGTTCCCTGTAGGATGGGTTGCGGAGACTCTCTGGAAATGAATATGTATTTTCCAAAAGTAAGAGTCAAACACGTATTTGAATCTTAACTGTTGTACAAATGATCTTCCTTGCTATTCTTCTTCTTCTTCTTCTTCTTCTTCTTATTATTATCTTAATTATCACGATGACATAACATACTATCTAATACTTAAGATGTGACATTTTCATTTCCATCCAAAGAAGTATATTCGACATCTGCAATGTCTGCCGTGAATTCCCAAAAATACTGTCTTTAAAAAAAAAACGCTTGTTATATTTCCTTTCCAATTGACTGACAAAAATACCCTAGACCGGTAGTAATATGTGTGTGTGTGTGTGTGTGTGCGACTTCAGACATGAGCCAGAGCCAGCTGGCCGTCCCGGTGACGCTCAACGACGTTCCCCAGTCCATCGCCGACATGCTGGCCGACGAGGAGCACTGGGAGTTCAACATCCTGGAGCTGGAGGCTGCCACACACAAGAGGTACGACGGAGGAGACCCAGAGGCCACCCGAGGGGCTCGAAGTCCCCCCAATACCGAACCGAATGGGACTTGGAACTTCCCCTCTTCCCTTCCCTTCCCAGTGGCAGTGGCTCAGGGGGTAGTGCGGCTTGTGCTGGTTCGATCCCCGGCTCCTCCACCTAGCCAAGTGTCAAGGTGTCCCTGAGCAAGATTCCTAACCCCAACTGCTCCCGACGAGCTGGCTGTTGCCTTGCATGGTTGACACCGCCGTCGGTGTATGAATGGGTGAATGTGAGGCATGAATTGTACAGCGCTTTGGA
>OMNS01061362.1:0-13485 GCA_900303225.1 Laemonema laureysi | reverse complement strand
GGGGGGGGGGGTGATATTTTTCTGAGGAGGCCAGAGCGAACATCAGGAAGGCAGCCAGATGTGTGAAACACTGTACACACAGTGTCTCACTCGAAACACAAGTGGAAGTCGGCTCTTTTTTTACCTGTGACATAAATTCGTAGGCTACAGTTTCGTGGTTCTCGAAGGCGATCTCTCCTGCTGCTAGCGCCCCCTGAAGGAAAAGTCGGAGGGGAAGCTCGGCAAGCTCTGCCTTGATGAGAGCACTAATGGTCTGGTGGGCGAAGGAGAAGATCTTCTGACACTTCTTCTCCCACTTGTCATCCTGAACAGAAGTTCAGATATGAAGAAGAACGTCAACTTGGCTCCGATTATACCAGATGCACTCATTAGCCTAATGATGGAATATAATGCAACACTTGTTTGTAGAGATGCAAGGAGAAGAGCATCGTTGTACCCAAGAAGAATTCTCTTTGTATCTGAAGGCCAGCTGGTAGGCAGCAAACACCAGTGGAGGGAGAGTGTATCGAATCCTTTGGTTCCCGCCTGCTCCAAAATGCTTCCGGGCTGTGTTCAATATCTGATTAAGCACAATTAATACAAACATCATTATCACTTTATTTAATATGAGCTCTGTATCAAAGTAAATATGAGGCCATTTTGCGAGACACTCTGAAGGCCTTGGTCTGATAGTAGATGGTTGACTTGGATAATGTATTGTGGTAAAAGTAATACATAACGCATTACGTAATATTGTTAGATATTCAGATTCAGAAGTCTCTTGCCCAACAACACTACTGCGTCTACTACTACTACTGCTGCTGCTACTAATATTATTATTATTATTATTATTATTATTATGAACAATAATGATGATAACATCACACTTTATGAGATGTGTTTTACATTTAAACTGAATTTCAAGAGCGTGACTTATTGACGATTAAGAAGAGTATTCCAGCTTGGTAAACAACAACAGTCAGCGCAATAACAAGCGTGCTGACCAGGTACTGTTGGTCGGGGTCGTCGGAGTGCAACAGGTGGATGAAGCGGCCAACCAGACTCTGCTCCTCGGCAAAGTCCTCTGGGTCTGGGTCCTCGGCGGGCTGGTCCGGCTGCTCTTGAATTAGTGTGGACACAAGGCTGAGGATGGCATCCACCTGGGAGAACGGTTGGGCGTGGGAATTAGAGAACACCAACCTTTTACTTTGTAGCCAGCTTTTACAGAATCGTGATCAATGTTGTGGATAGTGAGCATATAGTTGGGAAGTGGGACACCGCAGGATTCCCAGTATGGTCATAGTTATGCCTTGAAAGCCTGACTCTAAATCACTCGAGGTCAAGATATGCAACAAAATCCAGTGGCAAAATACATGGAACTCACCTGCTCCTGTGCTACGATAGTAGTGTTATAGTCCAACGTGTTGCTCAGGACGTAGCAGCTCATGGTTTTGCGTGACTCAAAGTCAAAGTACTCAAAGAGGGGTGGGAAATATTTGAGCTTCAGGACCGTAAGGATGTTGTTGTAGGTATCCACTGGTATCTTGAGCAGCCTGGTCAACTCCTTGGACACTGCACTACTGGTTGCAATGCTGAACGATCGAAAGAAAGGAGATATGAGTCCATGTTGTACCTTTACTAGTTCTGAGTTCTGAATGAAGGATACACGGTTTACACAATAGTAACACTCGGTTTTGTATACTTTTACTTACTTTGTATAGCTTTAAATGTTTAATGATATTGTACTACAGTAAATGTCATAAATACATATTTCTAAATACACTTCAAATTAATACAATTTCAATACACAATTTCCTTTTTTGCTGGATCTGGAGGTGTTCATTTGACACTTTTATTAACCCTCTGGGGTCAAGCGCAACGACTAATAATAATAATAATAATAATAATAATAATAATAATAATTGCACAATACTGTAACTAGACTAACTGACTGAACTATTATTCACACTGCTGTAAAACATTTGAGATTAAGAAAATAAATAATAAATACAACGACAGACTTACTGCTCCAAGTTGAGCTTGTTAAAGATCTCCACGGTGCTCTCGAGGACTTTGTCCACATAGTCCACACGATCAGGGTAGCACTTCATGGCCAGGTTTATGAGGGACACCTGGAGAGACACGACGTCCTCCGATGGCATGTCCTGCCGAGACTAGATGAAGGGGGAAGAAGGTTGGAGACAAGCATGAAGGACCTCATGCATGGGTATTCAGAGCTAGGTCAGACATTCGGTCCACTGTGCGTACCTGGATGACAGTGGCCACCTGCTGGGAAAAGATGTCAAACAGTTTGATTTCAGCCGGGATACCCGGGCCATCTTCTCGGTGTGCAAAGAGTGCTAGTCTGAAAAACAGAGCAGGTATTAACTATTTGAGCACTCATTACTGCATCTACAAGACAAACAACATTTTCCAAGCAAACTCACAACAATATTTATTATTCCGATTTCTTTTGCATTACGTTCTGTATTTGTTTATTTCGGCAGGGAGACAAACCCCCTTTGCGAGACGTCCTGGATTCGCAGAAAAGGAAGACGTACCTGTCGATAAGGGCGATGATGATGTTTTTGACGTTGACCTGCTGGTGTAGTTCAGCACACGAGCGAAGGAACGGGTTGAGTGTCTGAAGATGGAACTCATCCGGGAACACCTGAGAAACACACAACAACAGGCTCAGGCTAGTCTCAGCCACCGCACTACGACACTGGGCCGACTGGTCCTGAATGTCTGATACATAGAGCGAGTTCAGCCATGCACCGTCTCTAGGAACTAAAGATAAGATTCTCATTGGCTGTCGGCATTGCCAATCAAAGGCATGCTCTCTCTCGCTTTACAACTCTCAAATCTTACCTACAGCAGCTTTCAATTAATAGGTAATCCCATTGAATATATGCTTACAAGTGAATAGGTAATCTCATTTAAGACTCCATTAAGAGAGAGACACATAGATTGCAAGTACATTTTGTTACGTTTGTTTTTGTAAATCTGAAAATAAACACACTAACAAACAAATTGTCCAAATTCTATGCAAAAAGGCACTTGAACAACAAATATAATATTGCTGCCTATATAAATGCAGCACATTTTGACACATAGGTTTACAATGTTTATTTATGCAGTATTACCATTACTACAAGACTACTATGTTTACTCAATCATTATTAGCATCTCAGTCAAAGAACAAAGTTACACTGCTTATATGAATGCAGCACCAACGGATGTTCATTACATTACTAGCGTTACACTATATTCCTTGAATGAGATGCTAATACTGCATAAATAAACTGCTTTCACTGCTTATATACATGCAGCATGAATGTCTGACAAATAGGTTTTAGGCAATGTTCATGCAGTATTATTGCTATTAAGCCACTAATGGTAACAGCATTTACACCGTGAAGACATGGATCGCAATTACAGACATAAAGTATTATTTTTTAGCAGTTCAGTAGAGCAGTGTCTCCTGCACATGCATGTTTGTAGAGCAAGGTGAAAGAGGCTTGGTGGGCTGGCCAATAAGAATGAATATCAAATTGAACTGTGGTTCTCGGCACAACAAAACATGCATACTACAGCTACAAATACTGGACAATACATGAACTGGAAACTGTCAATCTGCAGTTGGGGTCTACCTGGATGATGCACTCCATGAGATACTCCTGCGCAAGTGAATCCCTGCAGTTCACCACCTGCTCCAGCACACCTGGTAACACGACCTGGGGACACACAAGAGTCAAGAAAACATACATCAGATACATAGATTGACATACTGACAGGTGCACTAGTATTTGAAAATTTAATTAAATAAGCTTCTAGATGGATTACAGTGGATTTTCTATTGGCATCATCTTCAAATTGTGCGTTTTGTATTGCATGTCTCGTTCTCTCAGCATGACACCGGCAAAAGCAAAGAGATAGAGAAATGAAACTAAATGCAACTCTTTAATATAACATAATATGCAATCATTTTAAATTTGGACGAAATAGTCACTTTTTTATTGATGTGTCACATGTAATTTGGGCCCGGTACTGGGCCTGTCAGGCTTAAATGTCTAACAACACAGGAGTTAAATTAGTCCCATTACTGCTAATTAAGAAACACTTCCAAATTCAGCACAGTCGTATCGCACAACAATTTACATGACATCAACCCCTTCATGGACCCCTTCATGGACCATATCCCCCAGCCCTGGACTAACTGGCGTGGAGGATTGGCCGGCACTACACTCAGATGATGGCCAACGTGCTCCCATGCAATCACCCCGCGCCATCCAGCATCAACCGTTGTGTAGCCAAAGTGAAGCATGACCTTCGAGCGCTGCCGTTTATAGCCTGCCGCAAACCCGCTGACGCTGATCCTTCCTTTGTGGCAACTAGAGCACAACATGTATGTAAAAATGTGTGCGACTAGATGCACAAATGCCCGTGCTGTGACCAACCTGTTTGTACTTGTCCACATTGACACCCTCCAGCTGGCTGAGGCGAACAAGATTTGTTCCAACCAGGATCCGCAGCTCTTGCCTCTCCTTTTCCCTCTTCTCGCGGTCGCGGCTGTGGCCCTGGTGCTGCATACGCACCCAAAGCTTATTCATCTCGGCAAAATTAAGCAGGACAAAGTCGATGGAGTCGTTGATGTCACCGGTCATCTCCTCGGTCTCTCTGTGGGTAGATAGAGGTAGAGGAGTTCAGAGGGCTACAACAGTGATGTTGGTTCAAAACAGAGTGCTTAAGCCATCTACCAAATACCACTACATCTAGAATGTAAAACTGAAAATAGTTTTTCTGTTCATTATGCAACATTGCATACACAGCTATAGTAAAGGGGCACTTATTTTGCCACCAGATGTCTGGTTAGATGCTTTAACTTAATGACATGGGTAACCAACAACATTTCTAAATAGCTTGTATTGGTAACTTAGACCTGATGGCAAAATATGCACCAAACTAGAAAGTTCCATACTCAGTTGTCTCCCCATCGTCTGGGAGGATGTTCCGAGTGCACTGCAGTAGGTAGTTCCTGAGGAAGAGCCCCCGAAGAGGGTGCTGGACCCCACGACACATCTCTACCAGGTCCTTCAGGATGTCCTTACGGGATTGAGGAAATGAGCGCACATACACCACCCCTACGGTAATCAGGAGGTACCTGGTGGAGCAGAGGCGAAACGTTGGGTTAGTGGCAGAAATCCTTTCCTTGATTGATAGTTTGATGTTACTTGATCATTTAAAACTCATATATACATTTGCAAACGCTACATTAATTTAAAAAAATTTATAAAAGCCAATTTTTCATCATGGTCCTTAAGGGAGGGGAAGGAGGAGGGCTAGCAATAGAAGAAGGATGACCGGTCCAAATAAAATCAATACTTTATAGTAACAGTTTAGTTTACCATTTTTGTAAACCATCTGCATTTTGTATTGCTTTAAGTTTCCACAGCTGTTGCTGTTCCAAAGAACAGCAGCAGAATATCTAAAGGTCTCCTTTCCTATACCACTTTTAAACACACAATCTGTGGCACTGCCTCTAGTGGAGTACGCATGTGTATCTCGGACACAGTTGAAATACCCAAGAGATAGCTTGGCATTTCACCATAAACAACCTAGCATTATTACGCACTACACTATATTTAGATGTTATTAACGATGAGTACCATTAATGATGCGTTTTGCGTCACTTCACCAAAGTTGTCCGTTGGCGGGCCAAAGAGTGTTTTGACTACAAACTTGACAAAATTGAGCAAGACTTTATAGGCCAAGTTATCAAATTAGTACTTACAGCCTTGGAATGATGTTGCCAGCATATTGGACCAGTTCATAAAGGTCAGAAACCTTGCGGCCCTTGGCAAACTCATCGGTCAAATAGACCTCCAAGTAGTGCAGCTCATCAGAGATGGCCATGTCTGCACTCACAATTCAGGACTAATAGACCAAGGAATGTCTTGAAACTCAATTCCTACAGTTTAAAAGCAATCTAATTCTTCAATAATACATACAAATAAATCACTTATTAGACTCAAAATTACATTTGATTATTCCTCACATTACATGGCCATTTACTGTAATGTGTTTGTGTTATACATGTGGTTTCCTGGGCCTTGCAAATTTGTATTCTTCCCAGTTCAACAATTGATAACCAAGGATGAGATGTGTAGTGTTGAACTTAAAACATACCAGGTCTCACCAATCAAAACCATATTCACATTTCACAATGTACCACAGCAAAGGATACAGAGCTCATAGTAACTCTTGGGGGACAGCATTGAGGTCCTCAGTTCTCCAAGCATGTTAGAAGCATGCTTTAGCGCATCCATAAGCTTGTTCTTGTCCTGTAGGCATATTCACCATGAACGGGAGATACACAAATGTTATACATATAATAATGTCAAGTAAAATCTTACATTAAAGTGATGGACATCAGAAATACACAATTTGCTTCTAATTATGTAGTTATTAAGGGTCATCATGGTGTGTATTAAGCATAACAAAATTATCATCAGATTCACTGCAAGTCTTTTCAGGCTGTCGATTTCCTTCTATTCAAGCCGGTGTAATGGGTGGGGGCTATTTACTCTGCTGGCTATGTAGCCAACTGACTGACCAATTACCGTACACTCACATTACTGTGACGGTGCAGCTGAAGCTACACCCATGAGCTACAGTGTTTTGGACTGAGGAGTCTTTCCAAGAACGAGTTTATACTTTTTGACATCGTCTTGAGAAGAGATTTGGTATGTGTGTAGTGGACACATTCCTCTGTGATGTGTTATTTTACATTTTAGATCCCGTTGTCCATCACTTTATATATTTATTGATAACATGAGAGGGGACTAATGTGTCTGCAGGGATAATACATGTGTGCGGAAAATTCAGCGGCAACAGGATTCTTGTAGTCTGACTACAAAGATTTGGTCAATAATACTGACATTCAATTTTGTCCATATCGCCCAGCCCTAGTTGCAAGATTAGGGTGTGGAACTCTTAAGTGGAACTCTTCAAAAGTTTTTCCAACTTTGTAGACCATGAGAAAACATGCGTGTCCTACCAGGCATCGTTTCATCTGAAAGGATTGGACTTTGACTGCCTGCACAGCCTCATCCAGAAGCTTCTCCTGCTCATCCTGGGGAGACTGGGTGGTCGGCTAGAATAAATTACAAATTAAAATGAGTAAAGGCCATCATCAACGTAAAATGCTAAATCCATTTCATTTAATGAAGCCATGCACAAATAACCCCTTTTGCGAGAAATGTATCATGATTGAAGGTCTCCAATTATTGTTATTCATCTGTTCTTTTCATTTCTCCTGGTGAAAAAGTGCAAATTTCTTGCTCGTCAAAGATAACTATCGACCAGGTGCTTCTTTGACCACGCAAAAACAATACGCTCAAAGCACGACAGTTACTGTTATCTGAAAATGGTGCAAGTGCGTAATTGGCTAACAGCAAACACAAACTCAACCAGCAATAGTAAACATTTCCTGTCCGGACACCAACGTTCTTAGAAAAAGCATCAGTAAAGGTTTCAAATCAACAACGTTTAGACTGGCCACTCAGTCTAAACGACCAAAATAAACTCATTATAATTCCCTCCTGAAAGCTTCATCCACTCACGCGAATGAGTTTTTCCTCTATGGTAGAATATCTCGGTAACGAAACAGGAAACAATGCATAGCTCAGCCCCTTTCTGTTTTTGGTTTCCAGCCCAGGCTCTGTGCCATTTCCCCCCAGAAGTTCTGCTATAATATGGTAGGACTTTCCCACGGTGGGGGGGGAGCAAAAGTGGACCAGAATATTCAGTCAATCATCATCAATAGCTTTTTGGCACACACTTAGTTTTTAGAGGAACTACCGGGGGGAAAAAAACATAATACAGAAAAAGTATTAAAAGGGGAAGTGAACCCAAAATCTTTTCTTTTGCTGTTGTCTTAAAACATGGTAATATATCTTAAATGATCGTCAAAATGGTAATCTATGCCATTTTGTCACAGATACTAAAATAAGACCGTAAGTTAGAGAAAAGAGCAACCAGTTTGTGAATGTCCTACTCTGCTCCGAACTCAAGTTGTGTTCTTTTTGTGCCTCGAAGGTCACCCTTCAACGTTACAAACATAATGCCACACCTGATCGATCAGTCAGCAATTGCCCTGCCTCTGATTTTTTTCCCCCCTGTTGTAGCGCTAGCAGAATAAACTTCTAAACAGAGATTTGAATGTTATATCAATTAGGGACATTTTGTAACGTGATTTTAACAAGCTACATCTGAAAGTGGTATGTGGTGCATTTAAGAATGTTATGTCTTGATCTTCAGCATGTCTTCCCACTGGCTATGGGAAGTTTAATTATTCAAATTACTTGATCCAACCTTGGGGAAATTGCTTCCAGTAAAAACCAAAAACACAATGCTGATCAAGTTTGTGTTTGCTATTGTCTTAGTTATCAGTCCTTTGTTTGCAATAATGGAGGAGCAGCTGAGAGAAAGATGCACTGGTTAAATTTCAAAAAGACTGTATTACATAAAGTAATTGAAAGCAACTGGTTTATTTGTTTCAAACCTTTATTTTATGTCACAGGTAAACGGTAGCCTCGTGAGACCATTCTGATCCTGCGAGTTCATATCTGTCATTGCAAACGTAAACCTGAATATCAGGATGGTCTCGAGAGGCCAGGTAAAAGGAGCGAAATTCAACATGCGTCTTTTTGTAATTGATGGTGGCGATGTTTAGACAAATAACCTAACCGCAAGCCCGCCTCGTCGAAGAAGAGCTGCTCTCGAAAGACGCGAAGAGTCCTAATCTAATATTTATTATAAATACACGTTCTAAACGGCAGTGAGATGTTATTATAGCCCGGCTGTATAAAGTATTACTGGAATGCTTTCCAATTAATATTTAATCGCATGATTCTTCCAAGCAAAGGTGGAGACTAAAACCCCCAATTGTGTTAACAGAAACAAGTAGAACTGACAGTATACTATACAAAAATCAACATACTGTCAAGTTATCTGCCTATAGAAAGCTACATTTAAGTATGCAATCGCGTCCAAATCGCGTCCAAATGGGGGCAGCAGCGAAGGGGATAAAAATGCCTAGGCCTATTTCCGGTGTAGAAAAAAACTATTAAGATGCGTATAATATGGTGGGTAGACTTGGACTGTGTTGTACTTATTCAAAACGTACACAGAAAGGGTTCACGGATTTCAGAAACACGTTAAGGTCGTGAAATCCTGCATAACTACAGTGCTACACGTATGGAGGAGTACGTGACACAACCGTGGAATACAACAAATAACTGCAATAACATATCCCTCTTGACGTGCCATTGCCATTTTGCACACACAGCAGAGGTTAGCAGTTGCTAGCTAGGATTCACTCAATTTCCGATCTTGCAACTGCTATTACAAATTAATACGTGGTCTTGTTGTTGGACCCGTTTCACTACACAAATGTAATTGTTGCGACATTTGATATATGTGCTCATAACATGTATAGTAACTTACGGGTAGCCAGCCGCTAACGTTACTTCGTTCACATTAGGCCTTAGCAACACAAATAGCAACACACGTCGGACGGCATCGGTACTTAAGACCGACACAAGTTCATGACATGCATGAATCAAAACAGTATGGCTGCAATTTATAATACTGTAGTATACTTGTACTGCACTTACCATAATTGTTGGACGTGTCAAATGGGATAAACTGGTGGCCTAGACTGTTCCTTGTCATGTGACACAGACCTCGTCCCTCAACTCCGCTTGGCCTAAATAAAAATAAACTACGTCGTGTAGGTGAATGCGTTTGAGGTTTTGAAGATAGCTTCCAATAGTTTTTTTTATGTGAAAAGTTTTGTAAAACAAATGTTAATATGTTTTACACTGAAATCATAGTTACATTTTAACTATATTTCGTATTAAATAGTCGCGCACGCGCAACACACGATCACAAAAGCAGCCAATCAGCATGCGAATCTGTCTTTTTTGCCATTTTTTCCGCGAAAATACTTTCAACCATGATGCATTGAAGTGAGCTCCAAATTTAGTTTTGTCTAGCACTTTGGACCACAGTCTAAATGGAGATGGACATATTTGCCAAACTTGCTGGCAAAATGGGTATCAGTTCTGCGAAATTAATTCGGTGAGTATTTTTGTGCATTTTCTTTAGATTGCGAAGGAATGTTGTTTAGACAATTAGGTATACGTAACTATTTAACATATCCTTTTTGGATAGTCATTAAACTAGCACATCGTGCATCTAAATATTGTTATCGTCAAGTGTCCGCGAAAATGTGTAGTTATTGAGTTGGCTACATATATGTATAAAGGTTTGATAGTGTCCATATACTACCCAACAGTTCGTATCGTCATACTCTGGGCCACACGGTCGTCCCAGGCCATTGAAATCCTTTCGTCAGAAAGTACATGTGATTTTTACCCTTTTCGGGCTCGCCAAAACTCGCACACAAAATGTCCGCGAATGTTTTGATAAACCTTAGCTCTATATTGAACTGATAGTAAGTTGCATTGCATGACAGTATAGACACAGAATGCTGTCAGTGTCAGTTATATATAAAGTTATGTAAACGGTACCAATTACAACAGAAAAGAGACCGGCCAGCCGCTTGACAGCCGCTTTGTTTGGTAGCAGTGGCGTAAGTAGGTCCTTAACGGCCCCGTGCAACGATTGTTATGCCCCTCGCCCCCACTAGATATTTTTTTCTCACTTGATATTATTCGCAATGACTTAACCCGTGTCAGCATTTATTTAAGTCTAGTGCTTACGAAATAATTGCCTACGCCGGCCCGTGGCTCTGTCCATTAAAAAATAATAATAATTTAGACAAAAACAATATTGGTTGCTGTACACAATGCTACACGATTGGGTTTAGGTTTTTGTGAAATATGACATTATATAGTCTCTGCTACATTTAAGCCATCATATTTATTTAGCCAATCTATTATCAAATCAGCTAAACCAAATGCCACATACAACCAGCTAATATCCTAAACAGTCACAGCAAAGAATCTCCCACAACAAAGCATCATGGGAGCTGAAGCTGTTTCAGTCCGAGCTCGGATGGCCACCTTTTGAAGCCAAATAATTAATCGAATGTAAAAGTTTATTAACATTTATATTAAATAACAAAAATGTTGCCTCCGTAGTCGACCATGAAGAATTTGTCCCCCGTCTCCAGCGCTCACACAGCAGCCTGTTAGCCCGTGGGTGTTAGGCCGTCGTACAGTGGAGCTGCATCCCAAGGCTGCTGGCAGCTCCCTTCCAGTGTTCCGAAGTGAACCGAGACCCTCTGTCCGACGTGAGGTCCGAAGGGACTCTGTACCGGGAAACCCGCGTGCCGAGTAACGCCCGGGCCCACGTCGATGGTAGAAGTGGACTGAAGCGGGACACCGGCGAGAGAGGCAGTCAGCTACCCGGTTGTCCTTCCCCGCCACGTGGGGAAGGAGAGCTACCGCTGCTGCTGGGCCGACCACGCCTCAGACACTTTAGCCATGGCGAAAGTCAGCGGCTTGTGTGAACAAACGGCCTTCCCACAGGAAACGGAAGTGACGTATGGCCAGGTAGAGGACCGAGGAGCTCCCGGTCGAACACGCTGTGCTTCCTCTCCGCGGGGCGCAGCTGCTGGCTAAAGAAGGCAAGGGTCTGTCAGATGCCACTGACGAGCTGCTCATGCATGGCACTGACCACGTAGTGCCGTGCTACGCTTGTGCTGTGCCGCGGCAATGACGGCGTCCCCCGGTGGCGAAGAGCCGGCAGTGCAGTGTAGCATGGCGGTGCTGCTGCACAGAGAAAGATTTGTCAGCCTCCCTAGCCATCTCACGCAGATCTTCGATGGGCGAGTTAGCCTAAGCGGACCTCACCTCTCCAGGCAGTTTCTGCATGAACAGCTCACGAAACAGAAATCACGGCTGGTGGTTGGGCCTAAATCTTTCTTCCAAAAACCCACAGACTTCTGCATAAAATTCTCAAAACGGTCTGAAGTTAATTGTACACTACAGACACGTTATACATTGTTGACGTGAGCAGGCACATTCACTTGATCTTTGGAGATGTGTATTTTACCACTTGACTTCATTAAAACTTTTTATTGTAAATTAATATCAATAACAGTAAGTAAGTAACTTTGAGAAACTTGTCCGAGTGCTTTGTAACTGCGTGTTGTACCGCTTCCTCTTCACAGTGGGATAATACAGTGTCGTTTTGGCCAATGGGGTTTACGTTTGTGCACTGTTCTCTTTTTTTGATTGGCTTTTTTTTTTTGAGAAAATGTTTGAGTGAATACTTTTCAGAGATCATTGTTTGGCTAATAGTTTATTTTGTCTGCTTCACAGAAAGGCAGAAGAATACGCCCGTTTGTCTCGAGTGAAGTGCATGGCTCTAAACAACGTTACATCTACCAGCGAAGCAGTGATATGTCTGGATTTGGCAGCAACCTACATGAAGCTGCCTCTCGACAAAGTAGGCATCCTCCCAAGTTCCACAACTGCTGTCCCACAACGATTGTGTCCTTATTAATGTCCAATATTTTTTAGTGTGCAGCTTGATGAAAAGCATTATTTCCTCACTGAAAGGTCTAAAAAAACAGCAATTACAGCATTACTGCTCTACTATTTTCAGCATGGACAGTATTAACTCATGACAGTATCAAATAATACAAATATGAACGCATCACTAAAGTAAAAAGTAAACAACATTTAAAATGGTTTAGTAAAAATGTTGTCAAAACTTCTTTCCAAATTACCATGGACATGCATGCGTAATTGGAGGTGTTACAAATAAATATTGGGCTCTATAAATATGGTAGGTAAATAATATAATATAGTAAGTTGGGCTTTAACAAAAATAGTAAACATTACATTTTACTTTGTTTTGTCTTACCTGGCCTGCTGGAATAGCTAAGACATACCTGAAAGGGCGTGTAAATGCAGGAAAATGACATGACATTATGCAAATTTTTCCCGGTATTGGCTGTCCCCCTCCACCTTAATAATGCTTCCTACGCCCTTGGATCCCCAATATGTGTTATGTAGCAAAGTTGAGATCTCACAATTAGATTTTATGCAAGCTGAGCGATGCATGGCCACCAGGATATCCTGTAAGTTTCCTTGAAAACTAAGGTTCCCGGATTTGCAGACAGGGTCAGAAATGAACACTGGTGACAAATGAGGTAACACACCTAGGCCTTCAGTGCTATCCTCCCACAATTAACCCACCTTTGAATAACCTCACCATGACACTAGGGCTATAGGCTCACCATGACACTAGGGCTATAGGCTCACCATGACACTAGGGCTATAGGCTCACCATGACACTAGGGCTATAGCCTCACCATGACACTAGGGCTATAGGCTCACCATGACACTAGGGCTATAGGCTCACCATGACACTAGGGCTATAGGCTCACCATGACACTAGGGCTATAACCTCACCATGACACTAGGGCTATAGGCTCACCGTGACACTAGGGCTATAACCTCACCG
>OMNS01061357.1:5221-16736 GCA_900303225.1 Laemonema laureysi | reverse complement strand
CCCCTCCTTCTCAACCAATCAAAAGGCTCTCTGCAAAGATGACACCCCACCCCACCACAGAACATCACCCCTCCTTCTCAACCAATCAAAAGGCCCTCTGCAAAGATGACAGCCCACCCCACCCCACCAGAACATCAACGCTCCTTCTCAACCAATCAAAAGGCCCTCTGCAAAGATGACAGCCCACCCCACCAGAACATCAACGCTCCTTCTCAACCAATCAAAAGGCCCTCTGCAAAGATGACAGCCCACCCCACCAGAACATCACCGCTCTAATAGCGTCCGATTACCATGTGACGTCCCGCAGCGGGAGGAGCTGACCAAGGACCGGCTAACAAACATCAGAATATGTTCTCTTTGGCGGACACACTCTCATCCCTTTGTCCCGCGCTGATTGGAGAACAGACAAGAACTGAAACGTCACAAAGTAAATGAAGGGTGACTGACTCAATGAAGTCACTGCTCCAACCCTTACAGATCCGATAAATGGGTCTCCTGTAAAGAAAATGTACCGTTCAAATGTCATTTATTTCTTTTTATTGTTAATGAATTATTACATACATCAATTTCTTCAATCACTTTACTCCAAATGCATAGACTGCAGACGACATCGCACTCGTTTTCTCTTCCTTCTGTGCCTCCACATTAAAACAAGCGCTCGCAGTTCACGATACAGTCTTTACATCCAGCGTGGATCTGACAGTGGCCTGACCCATAGCTCCTAGCACCTCCCCTCCAGGTTAGGCTCGGAGAACGAAACCGGCCCACTCGTCAGGTAAATTACATAAATAAATATGAAAAGTCCAGTGACAAAACATAGGAACATAACCATCAGTTCACTTGTTCTAGCTAGCTACAGCGGTAGGCAACTAGACCACAACAATCTCAAAGTGCAAGGCCCAGGGGAAACCATCACAGATTGCAGTGCACACAGCTGTAGGCCTCCAGTACAAAATACCCTGAATATCATCCTAAGCGTTTACAGGGTCTAAATATACTCGCGTGTGCCCGCTAGTTTGGGGTCGGAGTTGAACAGTTCCGATGCCTTCGGGGCACAATTAAGTACACCGCATGCTTTAATGTAAATGCTTTCTCTCTGCCCGTGACGGCGCCGTCTTCTCCCATCAGTGAAGAGCTCTACAGAGGTGCTCCAGCTCTGGTGTACAACCTACCGGCCCTTCATGTGACTCTCTGACCGGCCCGACCAATTCAACAGATAGTGATCACAAACAAAACAACCTGAACAAATCTGACATGACGATTTGTTTTGCCCTTCTTCTTCTTCTTGCATGCTGCTTTGGTACATGTTGAGTAGGAACAGTGTCTACACAGGGGGGGGGGGCAACGCCCTGGTCACAGGCTTCCTATTAAGAGCAACCTCGAAAGTTATGGAGGTTAAGTAGGTAATGCGTGCAAGCAGCTTGGACTGCATTGCTGCTTAACTAAATAAGCAGCAATGCAGCCCGAACTCTCCTTTGCCAAGCAAGCACCACCCCGGTTCCTCCATATCTACATCTACGCTCAAACACTCCATACAGTGTTGGGTTGGCTGTGCTGTTTTCCCAAGGAGCAACAAACATCTTTTTGTGTACACGGGGAAGACGCTCCGATCATGTGCTCTACATTAGCTGTTTATGAAGTGGAGATACAAGCGGCCCTCTATGCTCTCATCCGTGATGCCGACTAGGCCTCCGAGGTCTGCTGCACCAGACCCTGGGACATCGAAACACATTTCGCTGCCCGGGATTGAGGCTGTGGATAGGACGTAGAAAATAAAAATAACAACCTTTTGTCGCATGCTTTGTTTTGCTGGAAGACTAAAACCCACGAATAGCCGAGGCTTTTTCATTTTCACAGTAGACCAAAGTAGCAATGTTGTTCTTAAATGTCGTTTAGGATTCTACAACATAATGTAGGCCTTCTAACATCTAAGAATAGCCCCGGGCTACAAGAAACACGTTTTCTCCCGACAATTGTTGTCTGCAGAATGTAGGGCCGGAAAGTGCGGTGTGTGATGAGACCTACACAAGGTCGCCACCTAGTGGATACTCTATAACACTGCATGCAACTGCATATGAAGTCAGTGAGATAATTCAGTGATTACAATTGAATACAACACACTCTGTTTTGGTGGTCATTCACATATCGAATAAATTTTTATTTGTCACATACAAGGTTACACATGTACAACGTGGAATGAAGCTAAATGAAACAACACTTGATGTACACACTCTAACACAACAACTTATGTTTAAACAAAGGTGCAAGTATTTGTAAGAAATACACATTAAGTACACATGTCAATGCCCAGGTTTAGCACGATAACATTCTGTCTGGTAGTTAGACGTCTATGTCAAGGTCTAATGACCTAAAGCCTGCTGCTCTGAGATGCATGCAAGGAGTATAGGGGCAACGTAGAGCGCAGCCATGCACTATGTGCTCCATCTGCCGCTCACAAGCAGCAAGGCGTCAAGTGAACAAGAGAGAGGAAGCAGAAAAGAGCGGAAAGAGCGGAACGTTTCTCCGCCATTGAGAGGTGCTGCGTTTCACACACCTGTGATTGACAGGCAAGATTGATTCCCTGAACCAATCACAGAAGAGATGCACTGATTGGTCAGAAATGCCCTGATTGGTCAGAAATATAAAACTGAGCTGGCACAGATGTTCTCACAGCGCAATGCACTCACTAATAGCTGACGGGTGGCTGTGGCCAACAAATTACACTCTTACAAATTACACTCTTACAAAATCTAACCTACTGCACCTTTAATTGCCCTCAATTGCCCTCTCTCAAAAGCCAGTCACCCCTCACATCACATACAAACAGGCTCAGCTCAGAAATGAAGAATACAAGCACATGGAAGAGTCTCTACGTTGTGATCATCATCCTCTCAAAGCACAGGCTAGGATCCCTGCTGGGGAATTAAATCAATGTGTTGAAACACATAACTGCGTTAGGCCTTCAAGTAGCAATAATGTACAGTGCAACGTAATGCCTTAATGGTGTAATACCTTCCTGATCTAGCTCGAGTGGCTAGAATTAAATTTTTCATTTGAAGGATTATAACCATAATTTCACTGTTTGTGCCGTCGAGTTCCAAAACCAAAACAGCGTTGTTGTTTTCACCGCATCTCTCTGTCTATCTTTTACTTTACATCATTTTTCGGTTTAATACTTTTATGCTTTTATCCCAGGCGACTTACGGTGATTTCAGATACAGGTCATTAAGGAGCAGGTCCCCAACTTGCTCCAGATGCCTGGACATGACCCTCGCCACACCCACACCATCCCTGCCCATCCGTAATGAGGGTGGCGTCAAAATTTCAAAACCTAAACCTAAACTCATCCGCTGCCCGCCTTCGGGTCTCCGGCGTCGGCTCCGTTGAGCGCGGGTGGGGCTTCGGCGGCCCTCCCCTGGTTGAGCAGGATCTCCTTCCGCACCGATGCCGCGCGGATGGTGGACATCCGGCTCCGGAAGCCCTCCCCGGAGAAGAAGTAGAGCAGCGGGTCAAAGCAGCAGTTGGACGCGGCCAAGCTCAGCGTCACCACCACCGACTTCTGCATGAAGAGGCGCGAAGTGTCGCAGGGTCCCTCCGACATAACGCCGAGGTGCAGGCTGCGCTGCACGTGGTACGGCGTGAAGCTGACCAGGAAGGTCACCATGACGATGACGATCATGCGGATGGCCCGGTCGCCGGTGCTCTGCTGGGTCCTCGTCGCCTTCTTGCGCAGGACCAGCGCGCGGATGATGCCCGCGTAGCACACCAGGATGACGAGGAAGGGCAGCAGGAAGCCCACCACCAGCGACAGGTAGTTGAGCGTGAGCAGCTTGCCGGTCACCTCCTTGGGCGGCTCCAAGCACTTGGTCTTGTTGGTGAGGGGGTCCACGTGCTGCCCCGTCATGAGGAAGGGCGAGGTCGCCCCGCACACGAAGACCCAGATGACGATGCACACCAGCCGCGCGCGGCACTCCGTCACCAGCCGCAAGTTCAGCACGGGGAACACGATGGCCAGGAAGCGCGTGACGGACATGGCGGCCATGAAGAGGATGCTGCAGTAGAGGTTGACGTAGAAGGCGTAGGAGCTGACGCGGCAGGCGAAGTCTCCCAGGTACCACTGGCCCTTGTTGACGTAGTAGATGACGCGGAAGGGAAGCATGCTCACACAGAGCAGGTCCGACACGGCCAGGTTCAGCATGTACACCTGGAAGGGGGACCTCTTCTGGTAGGTGCGCACCAGCACCAGCAGGGCAAAACCGTTGCCCAGCAGGCCCACCACAGTGATGATGGAGTACATGGTGGAGTACACATGGTTCCGGAAGTCGTCGATGTTCGACTCACACTTGCTCTTGTTCTCCGTCTCCGTTCCTGCCTGACAGACAGGCATGCATGCAGATGAACAGATGGACAGAGAGACGAGCAAGCAGACGGGCAAATGAACAGACAGATAGATAGGTAGACAGGCAGGCAGATGGACAGATGGACGGATGTACAGACGCATCCATTTACAACATTCGCCGTTACGTGAGAGAATACCCGATTATATGGTATATCTAGCCTCTGATCTGCAGAAACACAGCTTCAGCAAAACTCGGCAGTTCTTATCTCCATCTTCCCGTCAAGTCTTCACCACACACGCTGCTGTGCGCTGCTGATTTTTGTCTTGTATTCTCAGATGGACGGACAGCTAGATGTGAGAGGGAAGGAGTGAAATTGTGCTTCTCGTTGTTAAATTATAGTTCTTAATGTCAGAAATCTGCAGCGCACAGCAACACGTGAGGATGATGACGATGATGATGATGAACCGATAAAAGGCACGCTATCAGGTTAAAAACCCACATCCCAGATGTCAGGTCTACGTGCCATTCAGTCACATAAAGATATCTCTTCAATAACAGAGATTCTCCACTCGAGTGTATCTACTATTTACAACAGAAGGTAACACAATGCGCTCGCTGAAGAAATTCCGACATTTGTTGGATGTGAGGAATATAGACAATGTTTTGATACAGATAGTAGCTTATAGATCGTAGAAGTTCATGCATTGAGAGAGAAAGTTTTTCAGGTGTCGGCCGAAACAGCGCATGCTTCAGGCAATTTGTTAAAAAGTAAGAAGCCTACTTCACAAACTTCTCATCAGCAATTCGTCTTCAGGTGTAGCCTATTAGTTTTTTTGGCATAGCTTTAAATACACGACCTACCTAGAATGCATTCATTCATAATAAAATTAAAATATAAATAACAGCCTAAAGTAGGGCATCTTACCATTGCATATGTCATATTTAGCGCCATATCCAAATAGCACTTAATTCCAAGAGCAGGCGTACCGGTTCTTAATTCGTTTTCCAGTCGCGTCCAGACCTGCTCGTCTTGTATGGAACAGCGAGTTGTGAGTTGCGAGTTGCGCGTTGAGACATCCGCGGATTTATGTTCTCGGACACAGTGCTTAAAGTTGAGCGAAGGTCGTCACCGGCAATGACATCATCGACTCTGAAGTTGCCTGTGCTGTCTGCTCATCCCAGTATACACGTCTTACATTCCCGCCACAGCAGAAAGCTAAAATTGGAAGGTATATTCATGATGAGGCTGTTTCTCAAAATGACTATTAATGAGCAATTAGTCCTGGTAGTTATGACTTAAGTCTAAATAAAGACAAAATAGGGATTCATTGAATCAAAAGCATAATGGCTAAATATATGTGATATATGACAGATGATTAAATATCGTATGAAAAGCCGCATAAGAATCTTTATTGAGTTGCTGTACATCCAGGAACGGTTTGCTAAAAATAGTTTTCGTACACACACCTCCGAGCTGATGTGTTGTCGTGCTAAGATGCCTTCCTTCTTGTATTTCTGCATTTCAGAGGACAGTCGACGTATGCCCTAAATGGCTGGTCTGTTGGACCTGTTCTGTGTTGCAAGGTGCAAGGATAGATAATACATGAAGATGGATTACACTGCATAGATGTATGTTCCACAGTCTTTTGCTTTCCCGGTTGGTATTTCAAATGAGGAGAATGTGGCTAAATTAACCAAAGTAAAGAAGAAGGGGAAAAAAACTGTCTAAAATAATTTCTCGGTGGATCATTTTATCAATTCTTGAAAAGCGTCGTCAAGGTCAAGCATAGGCTAATTATCAGATGAGAGTCGGGCCGTATTCAGCGGATAGGAGTATACGTGAAAACAAAGCGCGCATAATGTAACGCAATGGAATAAAACCTATTCATAAAGAACGCAACCATTTAGCGCAAACCCATTTCCTCCCCTTTATTTTTTTGCTAATGAGCTGCTGCTACTTAACAAATGGACTGTGGAAATGACAAACACATTTCAGAGTGGATTGGGTGGTGTGGTGGAAGGGAGCCCAGAGGGAGGGAGACAGAGAGAGAGAGGAGACTAATCCATCTTTAATTGACTTAATGATGAGGGCATGGAACTTTCTCACAGCTGTATCCACACCACTGATGATAATGCACCATAAGATCTTTTTGTTTTTGACACAACATGAAGTTTATTGACCAGAGCCTCTTAAAGGAGTTTAATGGAACAATGGTGTTGTGTTTTGTTGAATGATAAGAGTCCGTCTAAATGGCTAGCTGGGTTGTGTTCTTTGAAACTGGTTTTGGGAAGCAAACACTACGTTTTTCCGATCAGAGCAGAAGACCGCACGATATCAGTATATAAGTGTAATGCTTTATATAATGCAGGATATAATGTAAGTCGCTTTGGATAAAAGCGTCTGCCAAATGACTATAATGTAATGTAATGTAATGCATTTGTGTGACCAAATAGCATAATATGGGCTGGGTGTTACTGAATTGGCAATTGGTTACTGAAGGCTGAAGGACCAGTGAGTTATGGTGATATTGCTTTGTTTACTCGTTTGGATAACATTCCGGGTGCAAGTTTTTCCTTGTAATCGCCTCTTGTTTGGATTGAGTAAGATATGCCAGAGGTTAGCTTTAACAGTTTGCTTGGAAGAATGTAATCTATGATCACTGGTGAGTTTTCCCCCCGGAGGAGCTGGAGAACATCTAGGGCTCTCCAGGGTACTTTGGCGCTCCGAGAAGTGTTCTCAGCAGTGTTTATCTTGATATGTAAAAAGTAAACAGGAGCCATTGTCACACATCCTTGGTTAACATTTACGATACGAGGAGCAAAAGGCTCACATCTTCCATATTGCATGTTTTAATTGACATTTGACACATGGAGTGTCAAATGTCAATTAGACATAAAAAAATAAATAATAATAATTACATTTTTATTAAAATACCACTGATATGTCACGCAATGGACTGAAATTCTGCATGCGCCAACCGCTTATCTGCTGAGGAAAGCCTCACCTCACCTCACAAAATAAATACAAAATAGGACACCTCAAGGCAACAGAGGGCCCGCATTAATGCTGAGTGAGCTTCAGTGCCAACGACAACAAGACAGACCTCAGCTTTGGGTCTCATAGCTGAAAACTAGGTCAGCCGGTGTGTGCAGACACACTCATTTCCTCACCGGGGGTTTCGTACAGAGACTGCCATTTAGGGCACATGTTGCATAGCTCAGAGTAGGCAAAAATATATAATAATTCTAATAATCATAACAACAATAAGGATCACTCAGGGCGGGGGTGCTGACAGCCACGCCCAGGCTGCTGTAGTTTAGTGGCTGTCTGCCAGATCAGATATCATTTCATCACACTTGCATCTCCAGCATTTAGATGCCATTGTGTAAACTTGCATTTATGTGTGTTTAACCCTGTGTTTGGATTCAATGCGGTTTCTTTTGCACACACTTTCAGTCACACGCCACTTTGTTCTGTTCTGTTCTGTAAAATAATAATAAAATATAATAATAAATATAATAAAAATAATCGCACTACTGCTACTACTACTACTACTACTACTACTACTACTACTACTACTACTGTAGAATAGAGCTGGAATGGAGAGAGACCAGACCATTCTCACCTGACCTCACTCACTCCTCATCATCAATGGTCTGCTCTGTAGAATCCCACCCGTTTTCCTTCGTTCTGTCTGGCGACGACACAAACCTTCGACCTTCAGGAGCGCTCGTGATCCGAACATGACTTGGTAACAGTGTGTGATGCATGGACTGAGAATGAGTTCCTCACAGTGAAGGCGGTACCATGTGTGAGAAACAATGACCGGCCGGTAAGGCTTCCACAGCGGTCAGTAAGGTGCTCTCAGTGGAGTGACCACTTTTGAATCCAGACTATCGTTGAGATGCAACAGATTGTTCTGTAATAACAAAGGGAATCATGTGTTTCAATACAGCTAATTGTAGTGTTTAGAAATTGGAATAAATCCCCGACTATTAAACATAAGAGGCCACTGTTGGGAAACAGTGGCTCATTTGCGGTCATACCTAAATGATCCACATACTATTTGGTAATTACATCAATGGCTTTTTACGCAAGGGAAGGAAACACAGATAATCTTCGGGGGGTTTAGAGGCTCAGAGTGCATCAAGCCTACATTATACATGACATAATCACATCCAAAGCCCTCGAGCCTGTTTACACGGATCAATATCAGGATACCCAGTTAGCTTGATCTTCGCATTTGGCACTCGTTGTCTAGACGCCTCCGATCTCATGCTGGCACCTGTCACCAACCTAAACAACATGGATCAACCGGCTTTGCTGGCTCTGCTTCACGCTGGAAAAAACAGCGTGGCAAGACTTTTATACGGCGATCGTCATCGTGACGAACCTTTTCTCCGAAGGGACGTGTGTCACCGTGGTTACATGTTCTGGATGTTCATTTGTCACATTTCTTTGTAAATGTGGACCCCCTGTGAAGTGATCCCGATACAATAGAATGGATCGTGACTTGACTTGACTCCCATGAGTCAGGACCCGCCTTAGCGCTCTCGACGCGGCTAGACACGATATGTCAGTCGTCCGTGGAGACACGCACAGTAAACAGTAAGAGAGGAAGGCTCTGTAGCCTCACATTCAACCCAACAACCAATCAAGAGACAAAAAAAACGAGCGGGCAGAAAGGGACCACAGAGAAGAGAGTCACAGAAACAGAAGGAAGACAACCAGCCAAGACAATGGCTTTCAGCTTTGTGCCGACACAGAGGTGAGTCTGTATGACAGCATGGGAGCGGAGTAAAATGTTCCCAAACTGGTTTCTCTAAATTGTTATTAATCGTTATTAATCCTATTCTAGTAACGGTGACAACATGCTTTCAACAAACGCCAAACGCTCCCTCGCACCACCAAATCGCCAGCCTTTTAGTCTGTCAGTCTGATTGAGTCTGTGTCAGACTTCAGTATAACACTGAAGCACTGGGTAGGGGGGGAACCCAACCAGATTGCCACTGGGTATACTGCACACTGCATACACTCACTGTACATATGCACCTCATCCCACAGTCCAAGTGTGTGTCAGTCTAATTCCAATGGCGATGAATCACACAAGATAAATAGCTTTGTTTACATAATCATCCTTGACTACAGCCTTTATTTAACTTTGATGTTTATTTAACTTCTTTCTTTTTTTTTCCACCCTTGGCAGATCAAATTGCAGTTTAACCGCAATGGGACTTCTGAGGCGGTTCTTGCTGTTGACACAAGTGACGGTGCTGCTGTCTCCCCGTGGAGCTGCGCTGCCCCTGCTGATGGGCTGTGTGTTCAGCATGAAGGCCCTGGTGCTGCTGCGCTCGCCTCACATCTCCACCAAGCCCTCCAGCGTCTTCCTGGGACAGCTTGCCCTCGCAGGCCTCCTTCCCCTGCCCTACCTGGCTCTGCGGCTAGCGGCGGCGGCGGCGACCTTCGGCCTTGCGGTGATGGGGGCCACACCAGGAGGACTGAACCGGGAAGTGCCGGGAACGTGGGTGTGGTGGTGGAGCGGGGCGCTACCGCGTATGCTGGCTGAGAGGCTGCTGGATGCCCACCTCCTGGCCTCGCTTATCCTGCTGGGGTTTCTGGGGCTGGAGGGGATGCTGGTGTCCTGCTGGCCTCTCCAGACACGCAGGTTCAGGACAGCCCAGTATGCCCAGCTCAGCTGCTGCCTGGTGTGGCTACTGGTGCTACTGGAACTGCTGCTGGTGGTGGATGTTGCTCTGCCAAACTCCTCCATCTGTCTGAGGAGGGCTCTGTGGTTTGCGAATATGTGGTTTCACTATTTTGTCATCTACTGCAGAGCACAGAGGAGAGACGTCTACCGCAGTTTCATGTTGTTGTTTTTATCCTGCTGTCTCGTTTAAGAAAAGTCATCGAATAATAATGGAACACTGGGCCTCATCCAAGAACATTAGCCTATTTTTCTCTTAACTCAATTGCTGGAGTAAATTGCACTAACAAGTGTCGACATACAATGCACTGTAATAATATACTATAATATAATAATATACTCTTTAATATATACTTTTTAATAGTAATACACTCTTTATGAGTCGTGTATTTATTTTTTTATGGGCAAGTATGGGCCTTTAATGAATCAATAAATAGGATGAGATTCAGACTACAAAAGCTTAACTTTATTTGAGACGAATTCAGGTTTCACGGCACAAGCAAACCACATGAGTCAGAAGGAAAGGCATGTTCTGACTCTCACTGCATTGGCATATGGCTGTCTTTCGTCATAGCCTGTCACCTGGTTCGGCTGTGGCTAGGCTGGTAGATTAGCAGTTGCCATAGACACACACACACACACACAAACACAAGGTACTCGGCCAAGAGTGTATGTCTGTATACATTATTATATATTGATTTCTGTGTGTGTGTATGTGTGTGTGTGTGTGTGTGTGTGTGTGTGTGTTTCTGCATCTCTCCATATTGTGTGTGCATTAGCTTGTGTACAAATTACATTTCAAATTGTGCTGGGAATCAATCAATTATTACCCTTTTAAAAGCTCTGGGTGCTAAAACCCTCCAAGAACCACTTCTCATGACACAGATACACAATGTATCCTGCATTTATCTCATGTAGGAGTCAATTCCTTGGTAAAAAAAGCAGTTCTGTAAACATCAGTAACGGCTGACTTCTCCTCCACATATTATCAATGTTGGCCATCGTTTCGAAATTACGAGGCTGACAGTTGGATATCCTGAGGCTAAACTGTGTGGGTTTTGTGGAAATAATGCATGAGATATCCCTGCATCCACCAGAGCAATGTGACACTGTGGAATGTGTAAGAGTAGACAGTAACAGGGAGAAGGAGTATTTAGTTGCAGTAGTGGACGTCAAAGAAAATGAGTATTCAATGAAAGTTTTGTTTGTGATAGTTATGTGTTGAGTTGTAGTGTTGGATTGAGGCCAAGTTGTGTACTTTGATACATCTCTATCTTTTAAAATATATTTTCCACTGTTTTTGGTTCATCGTGTGTGTGTGTGTGTGTGTGTGTGTGTGAGTGCAATTATTTTATCGTAATATTCTGCAAAATATAGTAAAGTTTATGTAATAGAGATGAAGTAACGAACACACAGAGTGTATTGCAATACTGGGTGCATCCAGCAGGCGGGGCCATGTAGCATTGTGTT
>OMNS01061345.1:0-13083 GCA_900303225.1 Laemonema laureysi | reverse complement strand
ACTTTTCTGCTCTCTCTTTACAACTCTCAAGTCTTACCTACAGCACCTTTAAGTCAGACACACACACATAAATAAATAAATAAATAAATAAATAAACAAATAAATAAACCTGAGCCTCCTCTCATATCCAACATGTCCTCCAAAACAACGCGACCACTGTGTGTCCTCCTTGTTTGTCTGATCTATTGAGGCTGGCGGTGCAGAGGCCTGTTGAGGAGGCGGAAGGTGAGCAACACTGCCCCCATGTGGTCTCTCCACTCAGGCAATTAGAGTCAACAATTATTTGAGTCTCCTCAAATAATTATGCCTTCTGCAATGATTCTCAAATATTACCAAGATAGTAGCTGTACTAGTGAATGCCTCGGAGTGCGCTGTATTAACTGTTAGTAATGGTATCACAGCCAGAAAAACAGCAAAACACAATGATTTTAGTTCACAGATTTATTTCATTCAACTTTGGTGTACATTTCAAAAGCAGTTAAAAATAAACCTGGTCTCAGCTTTAGTTTTGGTGAGCTTTGCAATCGTTACTGTGATTCATTGGTAGTCAAATGTCAGTGCAGAAAGTAAACAGTGGAGGCCTTCCTGAGTTATCAAGCCTGTGTTTGTGGGGTTTTATTTCCAGAATATTCTGATATTGCACAGTGCAATTGGAAGAGAGTCACTAATGATCCTAGAAGCCAAACTCACGGCAGTGTATAACACGATGAATATCAGCTTTGTTTCTGATGTGAACAGGTTCATATGGGATCACTAGAGACTGAGCCCTTGTCATTGTAGCTGCATGTTGGTATATGGGGTAGCACCACAGGTGGATGGGTCTTCGATCAGGTGGGGGATCAGGTATTTTCTTTTAATTAATACCTCCTGGTGCTGGATTGACTGGAAATGGACTTGGTGATGGTGGCACCACCGCCGTATCCACTAGAGCCACCACCATAGCTACTACCAGAGCTACCACTGTAGCCGAAGCCGAAGCCTCCAGAGCTGCCTCCAGCGCTGGACACTGTGGAACACACACACAAAAGGTTCAGAAATCTGGACAATTGTTCATTTATTATTTGAATTTGCTACTGATGCACACAGTGTTGTTATGTAGGAGAACTTACAGCTTCCTCCACTGCTTTGCTGCACGTGGATTGTGGCAGAGGGGCCACCACTTGACAGCCTGTTGAACGAATGATTAACAATATTAAATCCGGACTCGCCAAATGTACATTATATTGTTTAGATTTGTTGTCATCTCAGGTTTACTGTACCTGAGCTCCTCTCCTTCCAGCAGCTTCCTGTAGGTGGCGATCTCAATGTCCAGGGCCAGCTTGACGTTCATGAGCTCCTGGTACTCGCGCACCTGGCGGGCCATGTCCTGCTTGGCTCTCTGGAGGGCATCCTCCAAGTCTCTGATGCGGAGCTTGGCGTCCTTCACTGCCAGCTCACCACGCTCCTCAGCCTCCGCGATCTGTGCCTCCAGGCTGGCTCTCTGTGGAGGAGATATATATATATATATTTTTATATTTTTCAGATGTCATGTCATCCATTTCGTATTGAGTGAGCACCCGTGGTGAATAATCCAGACAAAGGGGTGGGGCTAATTTACCTGTCCCTTGACGGCCTCAATTTCGTTCTGAAGACGGGAGATCATGCGGTTCAGCTCGGCGATCTCAGCCTTTGTCGAGCGAAGGTCCTCCCCATACTGTCCAGCAGAGGACGACATCTCCTCATACTAGAATAAGAAAAAAGAAACTTCAATATATTTGCTCAAAACAAAAACAAAAGACTTGCGTGCTGCCAGGTAATCACGCTGGGTGTATTATCGTGCCGACCGGACCTCCTGATCTTACCTTCTGTTTGTACCAGTCCTCAGCCTCGGCTCTGCTGCGGTTGGCGATGTCCTCGTACTGTGCACGCACTTCGGCCACGATGGAGTCCATGTCCAGGTTACGGCTGTTGTCCATCTCCACGATGACGGAGGTGTCCTTGATCTGGCTCTGAAGCTCACGGAGCTCCTGCAAAAAAACAACAACATTTAAATAATTGTTCAGAACTGTCCATTACGTAGTTTTGTTTGATTGCGTGGTTTATGTCCTTTGAAATAACACATTGAGAAATGACGTACGGTCTCATAGATGGCCCTGAGGAAGTTGATCTCATCCTGAAGTGCATCAACCTTAGCCTCCAGCTCCACCTTGTTCATGTAGGCACCGTCCACATCCTGGGAAGAGAACCATTTCAAATGTCAAGCTAATTGAGCCACTTGAATGTCAGCCTGATGGAGCGTCCCCGGTTGTCTTGCTCCACCTACCTTCTTCAGTAGCACAAACTCATTCTCAGCCGCGGCACGTTTGTTGATTTCATCTTCATACCTATGGCGGAACAAACAAAATGTAAAAATGAGATCAAGTATTTTCCACGGCCACAATGTGTTTTAAGTATCATAAGATCTTGCGCTAATTGCTCCGCCCCAAAAACTCACTTGTTCTTGAAGTCCTCCACCAGGCCCTGCATGTTCCTGAGCTCTCCCTCCAGCTTCATCTTCTCGTTGCCCAGGCCGTCCAGCTGTCTGCGCAGGTTGGAGATGTAGGCCTCGAACATGGCGTCGATGTTGGAGCGGGTGGTGGTCTGCTCCTGCAGCAGCTTCCACTTGGTCTCCAGCATCTTGTTCTGCTGCTCCAGGAAGCGCACCTGCACAGGAACACCAAAGGTAGGAGTTCAGTCTCAAAATGTTCCAAATAATACACAGAAATACAGAAATTGGGAATCCAAAATGTTGTGTTGTTGTTGTCTCTTATGTCTGGAAGACAAATGTAATGGTCCTTCTGAATTGCAACATCCTAAATCCACCCTCCAACGACAATTGCCATAGGAAAAGTGGACTACTGAGTTGAGTTTAACTCCGTAGTAACAGAGAAAGGGGGTAGTAGGATAAAGGGGAATTTGTTTAAAGGGTGTGTCATGTGCGACTGATTCCACTGAATAATGTTTAACTCGACAGCTGGGTCACTCCACTGACGACACACCTTCACCTGCACTGCTAAGCAGATAGCATCACACGGTTGGGTGTGGACGGCCACACCCTGTTCACCACCTAAGTCGCTCGCCAAGTAGAAATGTACACCCTATGTGGCCGCAGCCTGTAATAACACGCTGTAGAGATCCAATTGTTTCCTCTTGAAACAAAAGAAGTGAGGTATTTTAGAGAGTGAACTTGTTGTAACGTATCCAAACTGGTTTGCCTCTGCTAACGGCCATGTGTTTGTATGTGTGCACGTGTGGGTTTTGTGTGTGTGTGTGTTTCTTCATGTGGCGTGTTAGCTATGACTCATCCTAAACCCTCTGTAGAGATGTGAAGGCCACACAGACATCCTAGACGATAATAAACTGGGTGTGGCCCACTATCTAAAAGACAAAGCACATCTACGGAGGGACATTTTGTAAGTTCGGTATATTTGACTTGGTACCAATTTCTTCAATCAGTATATTTGTATTTGTTTCTGTGTTTCTGTTCCTGTAAATAATGAATTAATGAATCCTCAATCCTCACCACACCCCAGAGAGAAGATATGTGGGCCCTACAGGTCGTTGTGAGAGGTCAAAACAGCACATTTGTTCACTGGTCTGGCTGTGTATGGTCGGAGCTGGACCTTAACAGATAGGTGATAGGCTACAGTGTACAGACAGACTTTGGACCCAGTGGGTGTGTCTCACCAGTAGGACAACACTAGGGCCGGCTGTCTGCTGGGCAATGCACAGACCATTAGATGCCACACCCATGTTTAGTTAGTGACTATGATGGCCAATATGGGCTGTCAAACTATTTAACACATTTTCTTTCTTTATTAGAACGCTTCATACAATGTTCCAGTCTGTAAAGAACAGAAGACGCTTGATCAGGCTGTGAATGTTGCATGAGATATTGTCACCTAAGGATCTGTCATTGATTCACGGAGTGCAAGGCACTCCACTGATCTTATCTCGTCGTGTTCCTTCCACTGACTCCTCCTTACGTAAAGGAAGGACAGGAGCATCGTCAGCAGAAACCATCTCAAAGTAAACCCAGAGACATGGCGTAGAGGCGCCCTCTCTTCCGCAACTTAATAATAACAATCGATCAATACTCAATAATGTGCAGTGTCAGACTACAGACTTCTTTTTCCTTACACAGAAGCTACCAGACATATTTCGTTCGGTTCAAACAGATCCCAGAGGAGAGACGTTTTAAGACACGCTTTAGGCTGCTGACACTGGCTTGCTTGCACACAGACCTGTAAGCACACAGACCTGTAAGCACACAGACCTGTAAGCACACAGACCTGTAAGCACACAGACCTGTATGCACACTGAGCGTGCACACAGTGCAGGCAGTGTAGCCTGCAGGCACTGTCAACAGGGAAGGGAAAAGGCCCCCGCAGGACTCTTTCTGATCCACTCACCTTGTCGATGAAGGAGGCGAAGCGGTTGTTCAGGGTCTTGATCTGCTCCTTCTCCTGGGTGCGGACGGTCTGGATGTTGGGGTCGATGTCCACTCTCATGGGGGCCAGGAGGCTCTGGTTGACAGTCACAGCGGTGATGGGTGCGATGAAGCCACCGCCAGAGCTGCCACTACCGTATGCAGAACCACTGCTGTATCCTCCACCACTGGCGAATCCAACACCACCGCCGAATCCACCACCAACACCACCACCACTGCTGAATGCATAGCTGCTGCGTTGGGAACTGCCCATGGCTGGGGACATGGCGCTGAACTGGTTCCCTCTGAGGGAACCTCTCTGGGAGTTTCCAGAGAAGGACTTGGAGGAAAAGCTTCTTTTGCTTTGCTGCATGGTTGCTGGTCGTAAGGGTTGTTGACTCTGCTTTAACAAGCCGAAATTAAGGTGTTGCTGAAGACCTGGGTGTCTTGCAGGAGGAGGACAGGAGGCAGGCAGGCTTCCAAAGGAGAGTCAAGTCCCTCTGAGTGACTTCCTACTGGCTGTGGTCTCTTTTTATGGTTGTGGAGAGGCAGAGGGGGGCGGGGCCTCCACCTGTAGTTTGCTCTCACTTTTTGTTGCTGTGTACCTCCCTCCACCTCAGGCTCTGTAGGGGCAGGAGTGGTCAGTCCAGTAGAACAGGTAGGGAAGGATTTGTCAGGAGATAAGCCCTGTTGACACACCCTCATCTGTGTAGAGGAACAAAGTTGAGGCCTAAAGTGAACAGGGAGGGACCTTTAAATTCTCTTCAACTTTATTACTTTTTTAGTATTTTAGTAAAGCGACTGAGAATGTACATTTTCTTGTAACGGCAGTTATTTTATACGACAGATGCCATGTCATGTATTTCTATGGTTTATGTTAATACATCTTTGAAATCTTTGAAAGAAAAAAGTACGAATGTAAGTAGCTAATGTACGCTTCTGTGCAGTTTAAGAAATGAAACATGCCTACAAATGTACGTTTGTCCTTAAATAAATAAAATAAGCGTGCATTTGAACAGGGCACCAACTTGCATGCTAATCTTCCTCTTCGCGTGGGTGTGGCATTCTCTTTAAGTCTTCCTCGTTTTCAGAAACACATTCCGTTCATTTTTACCGTGGTGTGGCACTTTGCTGTCAGGTTTCATCTCTGCCTTTCACCAGCTCCATGGTCGTTTTATAACTGCATGTTCGTGTAGGTTATTGGTGCAACACCCCTGCTATTATGAAATCATAATAATTAAGCTGTGCTACGGACCCCACTCCCAGCAGCAGAAACGCACACCTTCATATGAGACCAATGGATGCTAAGCCACACTATCTTACTGGTGAGGCCAAGCAAGTCACACATATATATCATAGATGTATATCATGCAGAGGCACTCGGCAAAACAACCTGTGACACACACACACACACACACACACACACCTATGCTCAGACACACACCTAAACGCACACACATGCATACACACCCCTCCACACTCTGGGCACCACTACTGCAGATGCACACCCACATACCTACCCAGGACACATGCTCGACTTGACATATTTATTTTCATTTAATAAACACTTCTTTGCGAACTCTAGAAGCGCACACAATTGAATGCAAACACTTGAAAGATAAATTGTGTGAGCATATGAAGTGTGAGTGACATGCGTACAATGGAGGCGATGAAAGCACACGTCGAACATGGCTGGTGGATGTTTGTGATCATATGGGTGGGGTTTTGGGTGGTATGTTAATGACGGCAGAAAATGCAGAAACTGCATACGGCAGCTAGAAAATGAATTTGGAAACAAAGTGACAAGAAATACGGGTTAGGGAACACCTGGACATCGTTTAGCAGGGGTCCAGCCGCTCTTCTGGTTATGGCCTGCAGAACGCTGTGGACGACATGATCTATATTACTCTCCTGTATTTTATTATGGTGGGAAAAGTAAAGTAGACGTACTTAGAAGTAATTATTGGTCTTCTTGACCTTCATTTGATATGCATTCGTCTATAAGAGAGTCTGTACAGACTGAATAGACTTAGACGCTTATGTGACAACTTTGTTGTGGTGGAGAATGTCGTCAAGCAAGTCTTGTTGATGAACAGTGTTGCCTCATGCTTAGGAGTTCTTTGGAAAGTAGAACTGAGTGAAAATCTTGACGGAGATCATCGAGGGGGTTGGCATAGCACTGGAAGGCATCTGTCTGAAATCAGAGCCTGCCCTTCCAGTTTGGTTGTTGATGAAAAAGATTTTGATAGTTGATAGAAGTGAGGTATTCATTTGTATTTTACTTCAAATTCTTAGAATGATTGAATGATTGAATGACTGAAATGAACCAACTGACTAGCTAACCAATTAGTAGGAGTGCATTGTTTGCACTCATGTCCCCCTCATGGATGTACAGCATTAACTGGATGGTTGTCAACTGGTGGGTCAGGGTCACAGAGCATCTGCCAAACCTTAATCTTTAGAAAGACGTCCATGAATTAACTCATGTTTCAATGCAAGCATGCAGCATGCAGCGTGCAACAAACATGTGCACATAGAGCTGGAGTGAAAACCTGGGATGGATCAGGTTGGGCATTGTGTGGAACTGGAGTTACACCAACAATGGACAAAGGCAAAAGACAATGGTCTAAGAATTTCAATGACTTTGAAAAGTGGCCTTTAAAGCAGGCTGTCAACTCACTGAAAACAAACATAATGAGAAAGCAAGAAAATGACTGCATGGTCATGTTTGCAATGAATTACACTCGAATGAAAAGCACTGCTGTTGCCATGACGACATGCAGCGTCCACTCTTCCATATGCCAACAGCTGTTCTTGTGTTCCCATTGCTCAGGGATGCCTGCTTGATGGTAGGGAGTCAGCTGAAAAAAATCATATTGGGATTATTTTTACAGATGCGATTGCGATGATTCATTCAGGATTAGTGGGAATGATCATCTTTTTGTCACAATTTCCATTTTCACTGAAAAAACCCTAAATTAAAATCATGGTGTGACATTTGTTGGGGCTGTACCAAATTAACATGTTTTCTTACACTTGGAGAAAGGCCAGGGCAGCTCTGCGGCGCTACAGTACTTCATTTATAATGGTGTTATACATTTATACATTTTACCCTTATCAAAAAATTATATCCAAATATCCAAAGATATTGGATATTGCACTTTCATATACTTTCATATTGCAATTTCGATAATATTTTGATGAATTGTTCAGCCCTAGTAGGGAGTGAACTAGAAGTGCATCAGTGCCAATAGGAAACCACTGTGTCGTCCTCCTTCAAACTGCGTACACAGAGGAATTTTGGAAAATCCTTGAATCATGAGTTGAACCTTTCCAACGTGCAACAATGTTGGAGAATACGTACTGGGACTTTCAGCGACATTCAGTACTTTCAGCGTGATTCACGTAGTTCAGAAAATCAATGTTCTTATATTTCCCAGGTTAATTTAGAATTAGAATTAATTTAAACCTGCCTCTGACCAGGTTTACTTTCAACCCTCATTTATTCATTAGATGTAATCCTCATTCTGGAAATCAGATTAATTAAGTCAAGAGTAAGGCAAGACTACTTTAAATCCGGGGGTCTGGGAAACCCAATTTCAGATAGTCCAGATTAAATGTGCAATTTTGTCTCAGATTAGGTTTATGAACATATCCGCTATCTGCTGTTGGTGTGGCAGCAACAGGTTTCAGTAAGAATGTTTTTACAGTAGCATAGCCTTAGGATAATCTAGACCTGTTCAACAGATCCAACCACAATGGCCATGTGGTAATTTCCCTTTGCTCCTCGTTGTGGCGTTAACATGTTATTTGGCTATTTCTTCTTAGTTATTTGAACAAACAGTGTGTGCCACCTTCCCCATACATTGCTGTAGCTCTGTGGACTGTCCTTTTGGTAGATTACAGAGGAAAAGTGTGGTGCAAAGTTTGAAATACCAAATTAAATTTTTACTATTATTACTATTATTATTTAATTGAAAGTATTTCAGTTAGGCACCACCTAACTAATGTTTTTAACCATTTACAGTCGACGGCATTCAGTATGCAAAGCTTGATTTGTTTTCATCCTCAAATGCAATCTTAATGTTCATATTCATAGCTTTTCATGCTCATTGTTGACTATAACATGATGACATGCAGTATGCACAAAACTATACAAGGAAACAAACAACCAAAAATTAAGTATATAAATTGACAGCGAAAAAATAGAACTAAGACAAATGCTTCAGGTGTTTAACCAAGACTTTGATGAGCAAGATAATTAGAAGACATTTAATGAATGCATAATTGATATGCTGTTGGGGGAACCTGAAGTTGAGGAAGCAGAGTTCTGGGAGTCCAGGCGTCCACACCCACCAGACTCTGAGCTCAGAGGTGTGCCTCAACCCAACTTGATGCCTCTTCATTATCTATGGGCAGCGTAGTGTAGTGCAGTGGTTCTCAAACTATTTTTTTTATTATTTGTTTGAGATTTTAATCAGCCAAGCCTTTCACCAGCACACAACATTTTAGGGAAGGAAAATAGAAACATAGGCTTTTCATACCACTATGTAGGATGATCTGATGTCTGAAAATAGATGAATAGATGGATAGATCTTTTGAGCTGTATTTTTGTTTTTATAAATGTTTGTTGAAACCCTGGTGTAGTGGTTGGGGTGTTTTACTCCCGGCCAGGAACGTTCTGGGTTCAAACCCCAATGTTTGTAGACTACCTGTAAGAATCCCTGAGCAAGATGCCTGACCTGTGTACCTTAATAAGTGGTTCTGGCATCCAAGGCACTGCTCCAGAAGGTTGGAGATCTTTTCCATTTGCCCCTTCTCTGAAGCCTGTGTGCTGGTGACCCTGAGTTGAGCCCCATGTTAAGCTGGACATCAGATCTTCCCTTGTACCACCTGAAAAACATCTCATCGGCTCATCAGCCCTCCACTGGCCCCCAGTCAAGTCCCATGTTACTTCCAAATTCCTGCTCCTCACCTACAAGCCCTATCCATGCCCTTGGCAGTCCTTAAAGACCTCCCTCCGCCCCCTTCTCAGAACCTCTGTCACTCTGACACGGTATTGCTAACCACCACCCACACCAGGCTGCAGACTTCTGGGGATAGAGCTTTGACACTGATGGCCTCCTCCCTCTGGAACGCTCTGCTGTGCTGCTTCCACTGACTTCTTTAGCAAGTGGCTCTAGTCAGACAAACCGTTGCATTAAAGCACAGATTGTGTTTCTCTGAAGCGCCTTGAGTACCTTATACAAAAGCGATTGTGTATGACTCTAATGAATTATTATTATTATTATGATTATTATGATTATTATTGTTATTATAAGTCTCTCGTCCTGCACGTGACATTCATGAACCAAACACAGAGACATAGTTGAGGTTGGGAAATTGTTCAGCGTGCGGCACAAGGGTGGCACTGCTGCTATTTGCAGACGATGTTGTACTTTTTACTTCATTGCAGGGTGACCTCCAGCACGCTGTGGAGCAGTTCACAGCCATGTGTGAAGTGGTCAGTATGCCACTCTGCACCTCCAGCTCTCCCACAGGGATCCCCCTGGAGGAGCCACAGAGAAACTCGCCAGGGAAACGGTCCACGTGGACCGGTCTACTGAGCCTGCTGCCACTGCGACAGGTTTTTACCTCTTCGTCCAAATATTTGAGCCACAGCACAGAAGTGGAGGAAGGCTCTGAATGTGCTTACGTTTAATACGTTCATTTTAAAAGCTGCAGTCCTGTCGAATGACGTAACCAAATGTCTATCAAGTGGTTATTTGTCATTCCTGATGCTGCCTGCAGCATAGCTAAATATTCAGCCGACAGCCAGAGGCAGTCATAACAAAAACCCGTATGTTGTTACATATTGTGACTCGAGTTTTTCGAGTTTTCTAAGATGGGGATAATGCTTGTTTTTTATTGCATTCAGCAGCAGGGACTACACCGTGTCACATGCTGTCAAACCACTTCCCATGCTTTTATGCATGCATGTCATTATGTATTACATACGTACATAAGACAACGTACGAGACAGAAACGACACGCAGCACCACTAAAACCCAATAAGATTACAGTATATTCAATGGATCTTGAGTCGTCCATTCTGCTATCACATGTGAACAGGCCTGCAGGCTGAGCATAGCATTGCTGCAAAGGTTCACCTCGAATGGTTCTCACTGAGCTATGTGTTGACTAAACGAAGAACAACATCAAGTTGTCTAAAGTCTTTAGACACGGAGATGCACCCTTTCATGGTTGTTTTGGCTTCCCCGTCGAGGTGTGGGTGTGTCCATTTGGGTGTGTCGTTGAATCAGATTTGAACTCTTTCATCACCTGTAATGGCTCACACCCATGCAAGCTACAAACGTTTTAATAACACTGCACATGGAATGTGGTTTAGCTTCAATTAATTTCGCAAAACAAGGGCTCCCACAGCAAAAGCATTGATCATCTCATCATGGTGAAAACTGCAAATGTTTTCATGCAAAATACTTTGCATGAAACCTGAATTGTTGAGGGTTTGTGCCCGTTCAACTCCAACATGTCGTGCACAACGGACATTCTCAGTACAAATACGAGACCACATCTCCACCACTCAACACCATCATCAAACCAACCGTATGTCACCTGACAATGCTTAGGAAAATGTGTCGTGAGAAACGATTCACAACTCCGTGCCAGCCCTCCATGCTTCTCACGTTAGATCGTCTCACAAGGCAAACAGGACTGCTGGGTCCGAGATTAGACACCACATGGCGGCTATGGTCCCGGCTACATGACCCAGAGACCACTCTTGGTTTCTCCCCTGCACGGTGAATCCATTTCCTGGACTCCACCCCTTAATCATGCAGGAGTAGAATACAATCTGCAGTCTGACTCAGAGGAGCTGCACTACAACTCACCTACTCATTAACTCACACTTGTGTCTATATTAACCCCTTAAATACGACGACCTGCCTCACAGTTGGAATGGTTTCCTACAGCCTCGCCTATTTATTGTACCGTGTAGGTTCTAGGTCACACAATTGATGAACAATTGAACAAAATAATTATGCAATTTTGTGTGTGTGTGTGTGTGTGTGTAAGAGAGAAGTTAAATGCATGAATTCATAATAACTTTCGACTAGTACTCTTTTTTCAGTTCAGTCCTAAATTCTTTAAAAAGTGAAACATGTTTCCACACGGTCCTTTCCCACAGTACAGTCTGACCATGTCTTGTTTGTTTTGCGATTGTTACACATTGCCTAGCAACCGATGTCTTGTCCTTACTTCTGTTGTTGTGTGTGGTGTCTGTGTGTCGGGAGAGAGGGAGTGAGCGAGAGAGAAGGAAAGGCAGAGATTGGCTAATTGCTGTGATTACGTGTCATCTTGCGTAATCGGGTATTAAACTTCAAAGTGATTCACGTTTCTAAAGACCATGCGCTTCGATAACGATTTAATAGCCGCAGTAAAAAGTTGATTTACGTTTTTCCGGATTTAATGACTGAAAGTCAAAATGGTTCAATCAGAAAGTTGGTAAAATGAGAAGTGACATGGAATCTAGTTTCTCCAGTTATGGTTGAAGGTGTGTCTGGTCGGCTCATTCCAGCATGTGAGAACAAGTAAGAGTTGACTAAGTGAGACTCACCCCCCGTCCCATAAACCCACACCTCCTCTGCTATATTGCCTCACGTCTACCACCTAGACTTGATTTTGGCCTCACTCTGCTAACGCTAAACCTCAGACAGTGACAAACTCCAGCGTTGAATGTATCCTAACACTAACCCCCATAGTCTTCCTGTGCCTATCGATATGGAACACAGTACAGTAGCTCCTGAAATACACAACGAGCATCTTTAGCCTTTCTTCAACCAGGTTTGGTCTCATTGACATTTAACATCTCTTTCACAAGAGACCCCACTGACACAGACCCGTACCCCCGCCCCCAGACCCCAGACACTGTGCTATGTTAGCGTACGCTAGTCTCCACATCTGCCACATTAGCACACATGTCTCTGGACCATTTTCCTCATTGCACATGTTGTTCTGGTTATTGGCATACTGTGAACATCGGCGCTCTCCACGGTCCATATTTTGCCCAATCCTGCACAACCTCATCATCATCATCATCGTCATCCGCTTATCCGGGGTCGGGTCGCGGAGGCAGCTGCTCCAGCAGGGGGCCCCAGACTTCCCTTTCCCGAGCCGCATCCACCAGCTCTGACTTGGGGATCCCAAGGCGTTCCAGGGCCAGTGCGCAGATGTAATCACGCCACCTGGTCCTTGGTCTGCCCCGAGGTCTCTTCCCCGTAGGACATGCCTGGAACACCTCCCTAGGGAGGCGCCCAGGAGGCATCCTGACCAGATGCCCAAACCACCTCAACTGACTCCTTTCAACGCGAAGGAGCAGCGGCTCTACTCCGAGTCCCCTTCGGATGACTGAGCTTCTCACCCTATCCCTAAGGGAGACCCCAGCCACCCTCCTAAGGAAACTCATTTCGGCCGCTTGTACCCTCGATCTCGTTCTTTCGGTCATGACCCATCCCTCATGACCATAGGTCATGACAGTAGTAAATCATTTCTACCATCTTTGCAGACAACACCACTCTCAATATCAGATCAATAGTAGCACGAGATTACTTTCTTGTTCCTCTTTATTGACCATATTT
>OMNS01061319.1:0-13610 GCA_900303225.1 Laemonema laureysi | reverse complement strand
TCTGGAGTCAGCCTGCTGAAACTTCAAATGGACTGCTTATATAACGCTTTTCTCCAAAGCGCTGTACAATTCATGCCTCACATTCACCCATTCATACACCGACGGTGGTGTCAACCATGCAAGGCAACAGCCAGCTCATCGGGAGCAGTTTGGGTTAGGAGTCTTGCTCAGGGACACCATGACACTTGGCTAGGTGGAGGAGCCGGGGATCGAACCAGCAACCTTCCGGTTACCGGACAAGCCGCTCTACCCCCTGAGCCACTGCCATCCCGTTTCACCGTGGCTGCCTTTGTAGTCTGTCATTGTTCTCAGTCCCTGCCACACACCTCTGGAGTCAGCCTGCTGAAACTGTAGCTCCACCTTGTCCCTGTACCACCCCTTTGCCTCCTTCACCACACATTTGAGTGTAATTTGTTAGAAATTGCATAGCCATCCATCAGCTATTAGTGAGCGAAATGCACTGTGAGAATATCTGTTTTGAGTTTAGTGCACCTGCCTCTGTATGAGCCAATTTCGATTTTTGACCAATCAGGGCATCTCTGCCCTGATTGGTTTGGGGAATCATCATCTTGCATGTCAATCACAGGTGCTGAAATGCAACACTTCCCAACTTCTGTCTGCTATACTTGTACTGTTGGACATTGTCATGTTGCGTACACTATGACACTGTGACTGAGAGTCGTGTTGTTAACCAAGCGGTGGGATATGGTGTTTACCACAAAATTTGGAAGCAACTCAAAGCCCTCCCAGTTCGACAAAGGAATTAGGAATTTATTCCACAAACAGTTAAATGGCCACTTACACCAAACATGCAGACATTTATATATTGGAATCCAGAATTCCTGCCTCCTTTCCCTGTGAGGCAGAGGGACAAGGTCATCGTTCTTCTGAGTGGATTGATGTAATGTCATGCTCTCATCTACACAGTTTTTAGGGAAGCACAGCACATCTGCACATGGCTCAAACATTATGTCATACTAACACAACTGTAATTATACAAACCACTGTCATTTACACCAGGCTGAGCTTACTGTGAATACTGTGTATGAGTAAGAGTGTGTGTGTGTGTGTGTGTGTGTGTGCGTGCACGCGCATGCGCGTGTGTGGCCAGTGACTCAGTTGACTTTGTTCGGCAACCACACCAGGCCTGAGGACGATGAGGATCGATCAAATACTGCACCTCAACTCAAACTATTCAAATTCAATTCAATACAAAGAACTTTATTTTTCTGTTAGGAACTGCATAATTTGCATGGTAGGTTATGGTGCATTAGGACATGTGAGACAAACAACACACAAGTACAAACCCTAACAAAACCAACAAAAAAACACATGATGTGTAGACATATTATGATGTCTAGTATTCATAGTAATGACCAGTGAACCATTAGTGAATGAGTAACTCCGAATCAAATTTTATAGTAGCTAATGATAGTAACTATTGATTAGTTAATTTGGAAACGAGTGAGGAACGAATCAGGAAAGACCTGATAATTGATTAATCATTATTCGGGAAGTACCTCCCTAATAATTTCTAATGGAGGACTATATAGTAGATAATGATGACAGACTAACAGACTTGGAGTTCCTATGTTAATTAATCATTTGGTAATGATTACTTCATGAATATCTGTGAATCAATCATACTGACCACAGTCTTCATGAGTCGTTCCTGATTAACTCTGAACCAGCCGGTGAATGTTACAATCTGAATCTTTTGGCCAGGATCTATGCTGAAAGATCGTCATTCACTGTTAGTAAACAAGAGAGGGAGTTTTGAAGTCCATGGATAAGAAAATCAATGCGCAGATATATTTACACATAACTTCTGTCTTGGTAATAGCACGAATGTTATGTTTTAACTGGTGCATGTGTAACAATCTGTAATGTTTGGATTTTGGAGCAATTGATGGCTTTTCAAGGAAGGTAATGTTTTTTTTTCAACCCTTCATTTACAATTTTATTTTGTGAACTAGTGAAGTGTTCCACTTTGTCACTTTGTTGTCAGATCTTTTACCACAGCTGTGAATAGCAAAGCAGACAGCTTTTGGATTCTTCATGGATGCAGTTTGGAAAAATTGAAGGCTATCAAGGCAAGCAGATTAAATTAGTTAAATGAAAGCATCTTAATAAAGCAGGGCATGAAGACATTTGTGATCTTTGATCTGATATATGTAAGTATGTACATTTAAGTATGTTTATTTATATAGCACCTTTCAAGAGCAGACGTGACAAGTGCTTCACAGAAGCAAATAGGAGACAAAATAGCAATAGACAAAAAAAAGTGTTGGAGAGAGAGAGGGTGATTATTAAAGCGCTGTGTATGACCATTTCTGTAGAACTACCTTGCTGTTGGATAACCCTGGACCGTATGACTACCCCCCTGGATCCTGACCCCTGCCTGTTTGACTACCACGACCCTGCCTATGCCCTGGACCGTCAGAGAATCAGCTTTCGTGTACCGACCCCTGCTATCGGACAACGACTATTCTTCTGGATTACGGACTGGCTAAGGTTGCGTGTTTCCCCAGCCCCTTTCCCCTGGTTGATTACAGTAAACGCTGTTTCTGAATCCCATTCCTGTTTCTGCATCTCTGTAAATATTAATCTTTGTCTCGTGACACCCCTGCCCATTCCCGGGGGTCGCCACAATACATACTGTACATACAGTACATAAATACATACATACACACATGCACATATGTATACATATACACATGCACATACGTATACATATACACATGCACATACGTATACATATACATATACACATACATACATACAAACCCATAATATAAATAAGTAAATTACACATAGCCAAAGCAAGTCTAAACAGATGGGTCTTCAGCTGCTTTTTGAAAGTGTCCACAGTGTCTACAGATCTTAAGCCCAATGGGAGAGAAGTTTAGGAGCTACAACCTCAAAAGCCTGTCTTGAGCCTGCAGTGAGCTGCAGTGAGGTGCCTGACCATGCAGGGCTCTGAAAGTGATGACAAGAATCTTGAATTGGACAATTAATTATTAATTGGTCAATTAAAATACCATAAAAGGGATTAGTAGGTCCAACTTCAATCATTTAAATTTCAGGTTTCTGTAGGTCTCTGAACATGATCCTCCACCACAGCCTGAAATTGTAGGCACGCTGATAAAGTGTAATCCTTTGGGCACAGCTCAATGAGGGGGGTATGTTCCATATTCCTCTGCCAGGTTTCGGTCACAAATAAAAAGTTTAACTAGACTGGATGAAATCATTCAGCACAACAGTTTTGTTTGTTATGGAGCAACATTCACCAGTGCCATCCTGAGATGAACACAAGGATAATGCCCAGATGTGGAAACAAGTGGAACTTGAATGACATTATTTGTGTTTCTACAATTATTCAGAATATTCAATTAACATAAGCATTCTAAGGCCAATTAAGAGATTTAGAAATTCACATGTGTATTTATACAAAGCACAATCATGTGTGCCATATTGTTTCAAACCACATATGTTTCAAACCACACAGTATACACTGTCAATATAACTGTAATATATAAGTTTGGATTCTTAATGTCCAAGAGTTGAAGGATTAGCTGTGAAGTTGAAGTATTAACTGTGTGTAATATAACCAATAATTAACTGGAACTACACATTTTTATTAACTTATTTATTATTTAAGCTACACTGTCGTGGCAGTTTGAGAGTTGGTTTTAAAGAACTCAAGTGTAATGCGAGAACTAACCGTACCGGTTGCTGGGAATTACTACAGGGCAGCTAAAGTGATGTGGCCAATGTCAATGCAGTGAATGTGCATGTAGTATATTAGAAGACTGGGTTTTGTAAAGGAAAGTAACAACACATTTATTGAAACTTAATTTAGTTGTAATTTCAATGGGTGTTAGATTGAAACAATAATGATAGTAATAATAAAGAAATAACAATAACAATACCAGGAGTTCTGGCAAGCACCAAGAGCCTTCTAAAGGCCTCAACCCTTCAAAACACTGGAAAATGTCAACGTATAGAGAAGTCCAGCCTTAAATTTGCCTGGATTAACCACATGTCAAAGTAACCCTTCAGTTTCAGCAGTACCACGTCCCGGGACAATATTTAACTGCAAATCTGCAGATAGCCTAACCATCAAATAATCAAAACAGTGAAAATAGTTTCCCTCACACCACAGTGCTGATTAAATAGTAGCCTAGCATAAGCATACATGAGGAGAAGTACAGGAACTGATCACTCTAACAAATGCAGACACATAGATTTTAACATAAAACACAAATCTGCAACCAACTTAAATGTTTCCCAGGAGCAGTTCAGATATTTTAACAAATCAAATCAGTCACATCAAGTGCATGTAACACCCAACCGCCGTTTTTCATCTTCTCTCTCCCGCACTTCCCGCAGCCCCGCCTCTTCCGCCTCTCTCCCGTATTTGCTTTTCACTCCTAATGGTCTAGATGTCAGTAAATCTTACGTGTCATCACACAAGCACTAACACTAGGATAACATATAGTGTGGCCTGGCATGTGCTCTACAGTTGTGGTCAAATAGTATGGCTAATTTGAATTTCTGTCTCTCTGAGACAAGCAAATGCCTGTGTGGCGCCAAGTCATCAGAGGGGGCCTCTCCTTCAACCTCATCTTCTGGTTATGTGTCTCTGAAAGAAAAGGGGATTTTAGAATCAATGTCTTCTTCTGTGAGTGACTTTAAAATATAAGTGCATAGGAATATTTGGGAATATATAAAACTCACTACACAAATCACCAACTACATCCTACACTAATGAGTCATATCTATGGAACCAGAATCCTCTTTCACTTTGGGCAGCACTCTAGTCTTCCAACAGCTTTCTAGTCTTCATTTTAGGTTAGTTGTGCCTGGAGTGAGGTGGTCACTGAATGTAGATACGCTGAACGGCTGCTCCAAAGCAAAGGAATTTAGTTAATGTGGACTGTAATGACACATTACAGAGTTAAGCTTAGCTAGGTTTGTTTTTAGCCTGGTGGCTAAGCTAGCCTCTACCAGCTATAATGCCTCCCCTTACCCCCTCTCCAGTTAACGCAAAAGCTCGCTGAACTTGAAGGCAGGATCTCCACTTTATATCAAATAAAGGAGGATGAGAAGCTCTTGGACTCCCTGGTGGCACCAGCCTCTCATGTTGCAGACAACGATGCCACTCTCCCCTGGCTCGGCCCCAACACCACGGGCGAGCCGGCACCATCCACCTTCTCGTCTGCTCCTGTGGCGGACCCCTGGCAAAAACTGAAGACCCTGGCCTGCTCCACACCCTCTGGCCCGGAGCCTTGGGTCATCATCCAGGGGAACAAACAGCAGGGAAGTGGTCTCCCCTACATCTTACAATGCTCAACTGGATAACACAAACTGGTATCAGGCCCTTGCTGAGTCGGACAGCCTCCCCCGTCCAGACAGCGGGAGCCCTCCACTCAGCCGTCTTCCTTCATATGTGGCTGAACCAGGTATGCGTCCCTCTCGCCGCAGGGAGCATCATCTTCCTGTCATCAGAACCCTCATCGGACTGATGCCCCCTGCCTGCCCCTTGGGACACAGCCAACTTGCAGGTCAGAACCCCCCTGCCTCACTCTCTGGATTCACTGATAATCGGTGACTCCATTATCAGGAACATCAGGGCTAAATCTGCAGTGACCCACTGTTTTCCGGGTGCTATGGCCCTAGATATTTTGGAGCATACCTCAAGCTTTCTAGAAAAATACCCTCACGTTCGTAACATTATAATCCATGTTGGAACAAATGACACCTCAAAACTGCAATCGGAAATACTGAAACGTGACTTCACTTGTCTTTTTAACTTACACCAGGTCTCTGGCAAACATGTTTTTATTTCTGGTCCAATCCCCACCTACGGTTGACCAAGGGGTCGTTTCAGTAGAATCCTCAGTCTCCAGACATGGCTTCAGTCTGCTTGTCGCCCAATGTTTTTTATCAACAATTTAAATCTTTTTTGAGAACGCAGAGCCTCTTATAAGAATGATGGAATCCAATGTCCTAGGCGCCAGAAGTCTGCAAACATATTTTACTCAGTCCAAGCCAAGCAAGTGACTAATTACTCACCACGTAAACCTGGACTCAACTCCAGTCAATAATCGATGCTTGCTTTGTTCCCCATGTCATCAAACCACTACCTCTTCGAGTACCTCCCCCAAAAGTTTAATCCCTGTTAAAATTGGGAATAAAGTTTGTCGAAAACCTGGGGATTAGCAACCTGATATATGTACATCGTTCTCCACTCAATAAGCCTACCTCCGCACATACAGCTCCCATCCAAGTCAAAACTGACTCTGTTAAATGTGAGGTCACTTAATAACAAATCATTCATCTGCAATGATTTTATCACATCAAATAATAATATGTTCCTGCTTCCTGAGATGGTTTAAATGTGATGATTTTAGCCTCCTTAACGAGGCTTACCCCCCACCCTCTGTTATTAACAGAATCCTTCAACTTTGTGTTTCATGCTTCTGGTCTAACCTACAATCAAGGCCACACACGCGATCTTGTATTGTCCTCTGGTGTGAGCATTGTAAATTTATTTGATGTGTATTTCTGATCATCTCAGCACTGTTTTTAATATATTCTCTGCCCCTCCCTCTGGAAAACTATCTGCCCCCACCCGCTCTCACATCACATCACACATCACATCACATAACCCTTCAACTACCAGCAAATTCAGTAATACTTTTAATTCCACTGCAACTACCCCAGCTCTTTGTCATTCCATAGACGATCAGCTCAACTATTTTAACAGCAATTGTCAGGCTACTCTGGACCTAGTGGCACCATTTAAAAGCCAGACTAACCCGTCCACCAGAGTTTCCCCCTGGCTGAATGATCACACTCTTAAAAGAGAACTTGAAAACAAATGGAAAACTTGCAAATTACAGGTATTCTATGAAATTATGAAAGACCTGATGAGTAACTATAATGATGTGGTTAAAGATGCAAGAGTTTAATACTTCTTCACCCTGATCTCTAAAAATTATATAAGAACCCTGTTTAAAACTATCAAGCGTGTTGTTGGTGCTCCCCAAAACTTGGACATGCTTGCCTCCCCTGATCTTTGTGAGCAATTGTCTTTCTTCACAGGAAAGATTGAATCTATCAGATCACAGTTGGACAGCACTCAACCCCTATTAAATGCTGCTTGCTCTAAAGAAGCAGAAGTAGCTCTTACCTGGCCCACTGGCCCCATTCCTGGAAACCCTTTTTAATACTATAGTTCACATGAAGTCCTCCTCTTGCACCTTAGATGTCGTTCCTACTAGACTACTGAAGGAGATTTTACCCTCTGTTGGTCCTCATATTCTATCTTTTGTTAACAGCTCCCTTTCCTCTGGGTCTTTTCCCGCCTACTTTAAAACTGCTTTGGTCGTTCCTCTTCTCAAAAAACTAATCTTGACCCCTTTTGTCTGAACCTATTTTCTAAATGTTCAGCTAAATGTAAAAAAATCGGTGTCAATCTTGTTTTACCATCTGAGGAACATTGCTAAAATCTAATATTTTCTGTCCATCTCTGATCTGAAGAAAGTTGTTCATGCTTTTATTTCTTCACGCCTTGACTATTGTAACTCTCTGTACACCTGTCTAACCCAAACATCCCTCCATCATCTTCAATTAGTAAAGAACGCTGCAGCTCGGCTTTTAACTGGCTCCCAAAATCTATCCATATTTCTCCCATCTTAGCTTCCTTACATTGGCTGCCAGTCTCTTTTAGAATCGATTTTAACATTTTATTCATCACATTCAATGTCAGGTCTGGTCTAGCACCGACATACATTTCAGAACTACTCTCCCCTATGAGCAAACACGTACCCTGAGGTCCTCAGGCAAAGCACTGTTGGTCATTTCAAGGTTAAGGTTAGGTTAAAAACAAAAGAAGACACCGGGCATTTGCGATTAGAGCCCTGCCCGAGGAGATCAAGCTCACTGACTGGCTGAAAACACATTTTTACAAAATTGCTTTTAATGTTTTATCCTCTTAACACTTGTATGACTCCTACTTTCATATCCTTTTTATGTTTTGTATTTTATGTATGCATTTTATTTCTATGAACTCTACTTGTGTTTCTCTCTTATAAATCTGTGCATCAGTTTGCTCCTCTTTCCTGCTGCTCCTTTTAGCTGTTGCCCACTTTATTATTTTACTTCATTTTATTTATGTGAAGCACTTTGTTACCTTGTTTTTGAAAGGTGCTAAACAAATAAAGGTTTGTTATTATTATTATTGTTATTATTATTATTATTATTGTTATTATTATTATTATTATTATTATTATCATCATCGTCATTTTGTGACTGACAGTTTGATATCCTGGGGCCTCATTTATAAAGGTTGCTACGCAGAAAAGGTGGCGTAAACGGGTCTGAAATGTGCGTACACATCTTTTACAGCAAACGTTGGGATTTATAGAAATCTTCTATGCGGAGAAATGTGCACATTTGTACGCATCCTTTCACCCATGCAGAGAGTTCCCACACCATTTTTCAGACACGGAAATCAGCGACACCCGATGGTGAGATCACGAAGTAAAGCTCAGTCTTCAGATGAAAAAACACATGAAATATAAAATCCCAATGCCACAAATCACTACATTTCATAATGTATAGGACTACCTCTAATTGTGGATAGACATGTATTATTGTCACCACTCACATATCAAGATAGATACAAGTAGAGGCTAAATTATTTTATATGATGATGATATAGAAATCACCTTGTGCCAATTTTGTCTGACCAATGATGCCGGCAATTCTGTGCTGGAGCTGTGAAGGTTGGGGTTCTCCCTGGCTGTCACCGACGCTCTGCCCACACTCTGCCGATCATCTGCAATGCATTTCTTGGCCTTAACTATATAATATCAGACCACTTTTTTTTTACTTCAGCAACAGTTTGCAATGTGGAGCCAACCTTGTTCACTGCTTCCATGATGTGTTTCCACTCAAGTTGTTTTCTTTTATTGGAAATGCCACTACTGAGCCCCCCAAACAGCACATTTTAACAGTGCTCAACCTCTGTGATGAGTGCCTCGATTTTGCGCTCCACAAATGTCACCTTTCGCCTCCATCTTTCCGTCATTTATGGTCCAACAATGGCTCCTTAAGAACGTCAGCATATTCATGAACTATTTAGCATTGACCATATATGAATGATTGTGGGATGACACTGGGAGGAGTACACACGTGCACAATTCACTGCAGGTGGGTATTTATAATGAGAAGTATGCGTACATGCATCCGCCGCACGGTTTTAGAGATCTGAATATTTTTCTTGTGTACGTAGATTCAGAGGTTTGTGAGTACATAATGTTTTACGATGGAATCTAGTTTTAGAAATCAGGCCCCGGATCATGAAAACGCCACTGTCGACATACACTTTCTTTCAAGGATCATTTGAAACTATCACAAAATGCCCTGTACCAGTGTACTTAGTAGCCAAGATAACTTTTTCAAATCTGGATATCAAACTGTCTCTGTCAAATTCAGATTTCATACATCTATGATGTGCATATCAGTGTAGGATCTCCTAAGCTATATCAAACTTTCTTAGGGGATCAGAACTTTTATGGAAGGTTTTACATACTCTCAAGTTCAAGTAGGAAATCTGGGAAGGATTCCAAGATTTTCAGTCCTTCACGTGTTTAGTCGAACCATGTGGGCTCATTTCTGGGGCCAGATGTGATAGAATGTATTATACAACAGTTAGTTCCAACCATGTAATTTGGTTGGACAAGAGGCATTTCATGAGTGCTGATATAGAGTACAACAGCACTGGGACTTTTAACAGCATGTGTGACTCGGTCCTACAATGGTCATTCGATTGTAACATTAACAAACTTTGCTCCGCAAAGATGGATATGATACAAAGATATGACATGATATGATACAAAGTAGCTGGTCTGTGGTATTGCACTGCAGACCTACATGAAGTAGCCTAGCAAGCTAGTGTGCTGGAAAATGTTTACATCACAGTTGTACATACACAGTCCAGTCCCAGTCGGGACAGTTGCGGAACTATTTGTGTTGTAAATTATTAAACAAACAAACAAATTATAATCTGTTGTCACTTATTACTGTCAACTAATAAATGACATTTGTAGAATTGTTGTATAAAAGCAACATCACACTCGAGGTTGTGATGTTGTACTGAATATCAGCATGTCTTGTGCCTACGACCGAATCACAGCCATGCTGATATTCAGTACAACATAATTTCCTTTCGTGCGATATTGCTTAAATATGAATCAACCTAAGAACTTTTTGCACCCCGTATCAAACCCTTAAAGTTGCCCATGGGTATTGATGATATGGAAATGGCATTTAGCACTTGATGAAAGTTTATGCCATTCATGGCAAAAAAAAAAGAAAATACCCAGAGCTGAATTACAACATAACTTGTCATCATCCCCTACAACTAAGAGATTGCGACACTCATTCGGCTTTCTCTGCATGTCCTTGACCAGGTTGTACATCTTAATGCCTTCACGCATCTGTTGCAGCATTGGTACATTGCTACAGCCTAAAACAAATGATAAAAGAGCATTAGACTAGCTTTTTTTTTATGTAGCTGTGACCACTTTGATACTGTGTTCTGCAGAAGCACACAGGCAGTTATATTTTGGGGAAATGGATGGATGTAGCAAAAATAAATAGAAGCACATTTTCTAATTATGCAGTGGATTTAAAACAAAGCTTTCCCTGCCCACTCCCTTCCCACTCACTCAAGTCCTAACTTTACATTATTCTTCTATGTGAGTGTATTTTAAGTACAACAAAGACTGACATCTTTGTAAACAACTTGATACGTATCTGTTATGTTTATGACTTATGCCACCAGGTTGCCCTCCATGCCATCTTCGTCGTTTATTGACTCAGTTGCTGTACCTGCTTAAAGCAATTTTGCTCATTGGACCATGGTGCGTCTGTACAAGGTCCTATGACTGGGTTAGGAGATGTTGCCTCTTCCAGGAACACCACATCTGCCTCTTGAGCAGAGAAGTAAAACATGTAGTTATGCCATTGTACTGATATGTAGGGCCCTATGAATGAATTAATTAATTCATTCATTCATTAATTCATTCATTAGTTTTTATTTGTTTTATTTGTAACCCATTTTTACCTTTTAAAAAGTCAACTACAGACACAAACTAAACGCAAAATGCCATTTAATCTTTGTTCTTTAAATTGCTGACACATTCAACATAGGCTAGAGAAAATATTCAGCACTGTCAAATAAAATTCAGACCAGAGAATAAAGGAAATTAAATAGCCATAACTAGCCTGAAGGCCTAAATAAAAGTGCACTGTGTAACTTTTAAATGGAATTTACCACAACTTAAAGACCTGCAATTTACTTTTAAACTTGTGCTGCTTTCTTGGGCATTTCCCATCTTTTGCATACATCTCCAGTACATGAAGTACATGATGGTAAGGCGCTTGGTGTTGTGGTGTTGGTGTTTGCACTTGTCAGTGAGTCTTGTACTTGCTGAAGCTCTCACAGTCAACTGAGCTGACTGGGAAATATATGTAGGGCATTGCCACCTCTGCAACCGTTGGAAATCGTTGGCTTGTACCTTTCCATTAGTCAGCAAGGTCCAGGGAAGTTGAGAGGCCTTCATTTTTGACACAATGTCGATAATTGGCCCATTCCTCTTTAAGCTCTGGAGATGGGCTCCTCAGTGCCCACAGTGTGCCATAAGCTTCAATCTGCCTTTCCATAGCAGGAGCCTGTCTGGGATCAAACACTCTGATCTTCCTGTATATTGCTTTGGCAGGGTGGACATCCCAGTGCTTTGAACATTTTTGATGCCTTGTGCCATGTGAAATCCATCATGAAGGTGATCAAGCACATTCCTCTTCTGTCGCATGCTCATTTGGTTCAGCAGCTCATCAGTTTTGGCCTCAAACCCTTGGGTTTTGGTTGTTCCATGAACTAAGTAGGAACCAAGATCCTCCATGATGTTGTATGCAGAGACTGATATGGGAGTGTGGGTGCCCTCCAACACTGTCAGAGCTGTGACCAGTTTGCCACACCCCTCAGAGATGAATGTCAGCTTCACCTGGAAGGCCTCTTGTTTGTCATCTGTTTCAACCAGCTCAATTATGTTTCTCACTGCCTGAGCAGAGGACTTCTCAGCTAAGAAGAACTCTTTGTAGAGGTGAACATGTTCAGCATGGCACTGAACTGATTAAAACCAGGAAATACCACCACCTGGTATTTCCTGGCTCAGGGGGTACCTTTGGCTGCACAGCCTCCTTCATTGTCAAGAAGCCCAATCATGTTGTTGTGTATGACGAGAGCAAAGAGTAACCGGAGTCAAATTCCTTTGTAAACTTGGCCAATAAAGCTGATTCTGATTCTGATTAATTTTCTCTTCATTGCAGGCTTTTTGAAGGCCGACTTAACCCACATCACTAGAGCTGTGACCTTGCTGAAGTATTTGTAATGTTGCCAGGTCTCACCCACCAAATTGATGACATGACACAAGCAGGTTGCATGCACACTGTTAGGCATAACCCCTGTCAGTACTTCTCTGTAGGCTTTAATGCAGTATGATGCATTATCAGTCACCACTGCCAGAATGTCAGTCCAGCTGATTGGTGTGAAGAGACTGCAGTACTGCCTGTGAAAAAGTTGAGAAGTTGCAGCTCTCCATGAAGATGACATCGGTCAGAAAGTATTTCCCTTCAGTACCTGTTGAATTAAACAAAGAAAAGAAAGAACAAATGAAGTTATTACACATATTTTATTGTTGCAAAATAGAGACTAATGTAACTTAGTTATTAATAGATTTATAGAAAGTGTGTGTGTGTGTGTGTGTGTGTGTGTGTGTGTGTGAGAGAGAGAAATTCAGCAGCAGCAATAGCTAATTCAAAGTGATTAACCTAGGCTACATACCAGAATATCTAGCTATGCCTAAACCTAACCTATTCAGAAAATTACTAAAATTAAAACTAGGATAATCGAATAAACCTATTACAATGTTGAGGACACTGCAATCTTGATTGTCTGAGGTTTCATCAACAGCACTTTTTGCATGTGTTCGTCAAAGACCCGCGGCAGGTTAAATCTATTTTTGGATTGCAGTGTGGAATGTTTTGCTCTCAAACCTATTCTGTTTGATTGCATAATAAAGACACAAAGGCAACTCCATAGTGCCCAAGGAAAGTGTAGCAATCTACAGAGCAAAGTTTTTATCCAAAATAGTGTAAATGACAAGATTAACAGAAATCTGCACGGAAGCTTTTTTCAGATGAGAATATGTTTTTGCTTTACTTTTAACCTGATTTGGTAAGAGTGAAGAGAGCAACAGCATCACTCTGATATTTGGGAGACAATTACTGGTCAACCAAGGATATTGATTGCGAAAGCCAAACAGGAACATCTGGATGGTCTCACGAACAGAATCCCCCCCTTTCTCATACTTAATATCCAGAGTCACCCTGTGGGTGTGTCATAATCTGGGGCTGACTCTTCTCCTTCCCCTTTTTTATGAGAATCAAAGAAAAACAAATGGCAAGGTACATAAAATCCCTTAAATAATAATAATGATAGTGTGTGTGTGTGTGTGTGTGTGTGTGTGTGTGTG
>OMNS01061313.1:0-12484 GCA_900303225.1 Laemonema laureysi | reverse complement strand
CAAAGCTCTCGATCTACCGGTCAATCTTTGTTCCGACCCTCACCTATGGTCATGAGGGATGGGTCATGACCGAAAGAACGAGATCGAGGGTACAAGCGGCCGAAATGAGTTTCCTTAGGAGGGTGGCTGGGGTCTCCCTTAGGGATAGGGTGAGAAGCTCAGTCATCTGAAGGGGACTCGGAGTAGAGCCGCTGCTCCTTCGCGTTGAAAGGAGTCAGTTGAGGTGGTTCGGGCATCTGGTCAGGATGCCTCCTGGGCGCCTCCCTAGGGAGGTGTTCCAGGCATGTCCTACGGGGAAGAGACCTCGGGGCAGGCCAAGGACCAGGTGGCGTGATTACATCTCCGCACTGGCCCTGGAACGCCTTGGGATCCCCAAGTCAGAGCTGGTGGATGCGGCTCGGGAAAGGGAAGTCTGGGGCCCTCTGCTGGAGCAGCTGCCTCCGCGACCCGACCCCGGATAAGCGGATGACGATGATGATGATGATGATTTCTCAAAATTCCCACTGCAATGCAATTAAGCATTTATCACAGTTATTCTTACTGTTTAAAGGGATGAAAAGATATTTGATTAAATAACTCTCAGCTGACCACACTCATACGCTGCACTCAGAAAAAACAGTAATGTCAGTATGTTTACATGCAGAGGGAAACCAGGTTGGTCCTCAACACCGTGGGGTGGTTTGCATACAGTAATTTCCATGCCACAGTAACCAGGTTTCGACGGGAGGGGGGTTTATATTGTGCATGCATCAAATCTCTTGATATAATAGATTTAAGGAAATGTAGTCAGCCTTTGAGCCATGCAAATTAGCTACAAGGAATTGTATAGAGATGCAGGGAAGATGTAAACTCCCATAACAAGCATCCATAGGAGTTCCATTATGCATCCATATGTGTCAAAAATTAGAGGTGTACCATTTTCCTTTGCCTACAATGGACTCACAGTAGATTTGAAAGATCTGTATTTATGCCAGTATTGAGAATCCTTCATGCAATGTAGTTTCGGATGCTGGTCATTCATTAGCCATTGGATACCAACAAAGGCAATTTCCCTCCCTGACCTAAATGCTGGGACTCAAAACACTGCAATGCAATGCCTGCGAAGGCCAAACTCAAACAAGGTTTTCTGCTTTCCTCCCAAAAGAAGACACCAACAGACGAGTGATGGAACTTAAATCTTTATTACATGGTGGTAAACACACTGGTGTCGGCATCACAGCGAGAAGGGACACGACAAGGGTCTGCACATTCAGTTCACCAATTAAATCGACTGGGACAACAAAATAAGGCAAATCAGACAGTGATGTACGTACAGGGTTGTCACAAAAGGGTCTATTTTACTTATTTTGGCCCAACTGTTCTTGTAAAAAGGCAAGAGCAAGGCAAAAACACCTTGAATATTTTGGCGGCACCTTCTCCTTAGTTGGCCTCGTTTTTTGACGCTTCATCAAAGTTCTCGACAAGATCTGAAACGGAATCACAAACATGTGGCACATGAATTGGGAGGACTAAACAGCTCTATAAGAAGGGTGGGTGCAAGTCTGAATGCTATCCGTTAACGACGCAATAACTGCACGTCAAATCAGTACATATTATGGTCTGGAGCCAGTGTTTACTTTATGCAAACCCGGGATTCCTGAATTTTGACATACCAGGAACATCATCGTCCTCCTCCTCCTCCTCAACAGTAACCATGGGGACCTTGTCTCCTGCTGTGAGGGAAGACCGGCGTATGCATTTTTTTAAAAATCAAACCAACATCACAGTGAACCAAGCTCAACAGTTTAACACAGTGACATGTTCTTTACCAGACTTGGGCAGGGACTCCGCTAATCTCCTCAAGCTAGTGAGACTGTCGGCGCCGAGCTGGTTCAGGATCCCGGGAAGCATCTCGGTGAGCTGCTTGTTCTCTGCGTGCCCCGTGATGGTGAACGTGTTGGCAGCTAGAGAGGCCTGCACCTTGGGGTTGTTAAAGTGGATGACTGTGCCCTGGTTTGTGAACATGTTCACCTGACGAAACACAACGGACAATAGTTTGAATAGGTTCTCCGCAACACACGCAGGGAACTCCATGACACCAAAGTGCAGCTTTGTTTTCAGAACACATTTGTTACATAACACGACCATCATCAGTATATGGGACGCATGTGCTGCTGTACCTCCTCAATGCCAGAGATGTTGTTGACGCCCAGTTTCTTCAAGGAGAACTGAAGTTTCTTGTCGTCGGCTGTAGCCGTTCTGTGCACCACCTTCTTCTTTCTGCGGGCTGACCCCTGCAGAAAAGACCGCAGCATTTAAACAAAAAAACATTTTTTCAGAGGCCAACAAAAAATAATTTGCTGCACACTTACCTTGCCGCCTATGCGGACTTGCGCCTGCAGTTTGGCGAGCTTCTCCAGGTTCATTATAGACTCCTTCATCTTAACAATAAAACCACAAGACAGGTTCAAGTTAGGTCATCCATAATGTAACGTCTTGAGATACAGCAGCTGTAGTGACCATAATTAAATGCATCGAAATATCCTTTGATGATGGACAACCTCCCTCAAAATGAATCAAATATAGAAAATGAGGGTTAGTTTAATCTTAAGAAAGTAATGTTGCAAATTGAACTACTCTGACCTGAATACATTTAACATTTGGGACATAATGCGCAGGTTAGTGATGTATTGGTGTAACGCTAATTAAGGAATGTTTCATTGCATTTGAACATAAAACGCCAAAGAGTAGCGTGCAGCTGCTCGAACCCCCAAAATAGTAGCACACCTGTTTTAGTTCTCCCGTTTAGTTGAACGGTCTGGGGGGAAAATATGCACATACTGGGGGCAGGCAGTTACCATGTCCTCGCTTTACAAATGCAGTGTTTCATTAGAAACCCAATTCCACCATTCGTCACTACTGAGCGTGGACGGGAAGGGCAGCGATTGAACCCGCTGGTAAACTTGGCTCAGTCATCTACTCAACTGCTCTTAGCAACTGAGCTCATTGGAAAGCTAGCGTCGGGCCTCTGCCGATTTGAACCAGACTACGAGCTCTTCGGGGACTTCCCTACCACTTTGGGACATACGGGCCGATACCAACTCGTTAACTCTTGATCACATGCAGAACGCATATACCCAATGAGACTTGTAAAGTCACTATAACTCTGAACTAACCTGGGAGTGTGTAAACACGCGGGTCCCACTATCGACGGAAGCTCGAAGAAAGGATGAACAGAGGAAGTGACGCACCGAGGTGGACAGCGTGCGCATTACGCATACACGCGTCCTCCAATCATCTTTCGGTGCGTTTCCCATGCAATGGTGCTTCGCTATTATCAGTTGGCGTGTTTTACACGGTTTTACACATATTTAACACTGTCTCATATTTCAAATGCATGGCATCAGAGTGTACACTTTTCTATCCGTTGAGTGTCGGCATTTCCATTAAGAAGTAACGACTATATATGAATGTGTATTTATAATAAAGTACAATGCAGAAAGCAAGCATTACAAAGCATTAAACAAATATATTTGAGAATCGAAACTATTTTTTAATACTCGCCATGGCCAAAGACGACATTACAATTATATGTTTCATTTTGGTAAAAATGTATGCAATCCTTGAATTATTTGAATTGTTTTTTCCAAAAATGACACTTTTGCAACAGTACGTCGTACTGTCAATGTTAACCGACACAGTTACCAATAAAGTTGGAAACGGAAGTGTTTACGGTACCGTTATGGCCGCCTCCCGTGTCTCCCAACGTGATAATACATGGTGACAAAATGTTAAAATGAGAAACTTTATGTGATCGTAAAAGTTATCGTTACATTTTTCTAATTACTTCAAAACGTGGTACAACGAAATTCCCATTCAAGGGATTCACTTGTAAGGTAAGCAGCGGTCGGTAGCTTTACATCGTGCGCCTTCAGTGAACACGTTGACTCGTTTCTAGGGGAAATCGATACTTATAAAGAACTATATACTTATACGCACGAAAGCCATTCGCATAGATAATCTTCGCTATATGCTTAAGATACTCATGTTTATGTGATTAATATGACTCGGTTGTTGGTAATCAAATGGTTGTGTTTGCCTGTACCGGTAACTAACTTTGTTTGGCTGCTAACATGCTAACATGTTTTCTCTTGTCAACACGAATGTTGTGGATCTAGACTGACTCAACATAGTACTCGCACTCATTTTCGTTTCTTTTTTTCTTCTTCTTTTGGCTGAACTAGGCACACAATATTCTCAATACATTAAATTACGGGGTTCAGAAATGGCCTCATTCAAACCTACACGAATCCAGGTGTATCCCAAGTTAGGAGAGAAAGTCACACAGGACACCCTGTACTGGAAAAACTACAAGGTGAGCTTATTGATGTACTATTACCATGGGCAAGACATGTTGAGTTAAAATAACCTTGCCACAATTACTGATTCTTAACAATTCCCTCCGACGTCTCATCTGACAGGCCCCAGTCCAGATAAAAGAATTCGGAGCAATCACAAACATAGACTTCTCCCCGTTGGCGCCACACAGCTACGCCGTGACAGCTTCCACCAGGGTACATGAGCTTCTGTTTTGTGCTATCAGTTAAGCTCCGTTTGAATGTAATAATTGTTGTGAGTGTTTATTATTTAGACATGCGTTCATGTTTTTATTTCTTGTATACAATCATTCAAATCCAATGATAAACTCTTTCAACAGGTTCACATATATGGACCATTCTCTCAGGAGCCAGTGAAGAGTTTTACGCGTTTTAAAGATACTGCGTACAGTGGCAGGTTCCGGTCAGATGGCCAGTTACTCGTGGCGGGATGCGAGGACTCGGTAGTTCGACTGTTCGATGTCAGCGGCAGGGTGGCCATCAGAATGTTCAAAGGACATACAAAGTGAGTTGATGAATATCAAAGTAACTTGAAAGAGAATGTCACGTTTTTGCAGTAGCAGCATAAATATGCCTTAACTAATGATGCATGCCAGCTGCCAAACAGAAACATGGGGGCTGGGAGCCTAGGTGGACATGTGGGTATGAGTGCATGCAACAATTTAGCGTGTTTTTGTGTTGTTCAACTTGCAGGGCTGTACATGTAACAGACTTCACCTCGGAGCGCTATCAGATCCTGACGGGCTCCGATGACTACACCTGCCGGCTTTGGGATATCCCCAACTCGACTGAAGTGACCTCTTACAAAGAAAATACAGATTACATCCGCTGTGGAATAACAAGCAAACTCAACAAGGATCTCTTCTTTATTGGTGAGATTCTGTGTAAACCCATTTGTTTACATATTGTTCTATTGTCTACAGTGAATATTTTTGTACCGAAATTGTTGCACACAGAAACGGTCCACTGCACAAAGTGGAAGACTGGACAGTCCAGTGCAATACTGATCATCTTGGAATCAGATTTTAGTATTTTTATTTTATTTTGTAAGGCACCAGTGTGATGATAGTTATAGTAAATTGTGTGCGACAGACTAATGATACATTTTGTTCTTCTCCTCTTCAAGGTTCATACGACCACACACTGAAACTGTTTGATGCACGAATAGACAAGAGTGTGATGACCATGGACCACGGCCAGCCTGTGGAAAGTCTTCTTCTTTATCCTTCAGAAGGACTCCTGGTCTCTGCAGGTATCAAGTGCACTGGAAAATGCCTTCTCTGTCACCCTTCCTTCCTTCCTTCCTTCCTTCCCTCTTGGTCCATCTACATCATGCTGTCCTCCCCATTCACAACCACCTCACTGATGCCCCATCTCTCCTTATCTTTTTGAGGGGGGCGCTATGTGAAAGTCTGGGACCTTCTGAAAGGGGGTCAGCCCCTGGTGTCCCTTAAGAACCACCACAAAACCGTCACCACTTTGTGCCTCGGCAGCAACGGGCAGAGATTGCTGTCGGCCTCTTTGGACAGGTGTGTGTTGTTGGAGAGTGTGTTATGTACACAATATCGCATCTTCAAAAGTAAGTGTTGTAACGTGAAACGCTTTCTGGTACATTCTAGGCATGTGAAGGTGTACAACACGACAAACTACAAAGTCGTCCACAACTTCGACTACGCAGCGTCTATCCTGAGTCTGGGCTTGGCTGTAAGAATCCAACTTCCCCTCTGAGCATGCAAATCCTCCTGGAAAGAAATTGATTATACTTAGCTCTTACTTTATTCTTTATTCTTAGTTGTCTCACTTTAGGTGGGCTGCTAGCTCATTGCACTTTTACCTTTAGTACTAGTTATGCTATTAGCTACTTTAGGCTAGTCTAGGCTTGTCTGTGCTCTTACGATTTCTGGTAACTAGTTGTCTTGCCTACCGATGTTGAATGCACTTATTGTAAGTCGCTTTGGATAAAAGCGTCTGCCAAATGACTAATGTAATGTAATGCACTTCACTATAGACCTTAAAGTCTCAGTCTAACCCATGTAGTCGCATCTTATTAGATGGGTTGAGCACTGTGTTGATATACAGATATTTACATATTAGACACTTAAGGTGTGACCTAGAAGCACTATACAAGTGCAATGTATTGTTATTAACGTTCTGTAAAACCATGAACATGTTTTGTATTTTTAGCCGGACGACGAGTCCATCGTCGTGGGCATGACCAATGGCGTTCTGAGTATCAAACACAAGAAGAGCCCTGCAGACTCGAAGAGTGCCGGTCAGCAGAAGCGCCAGCCAGCATATCGTGTTTTTGTAAAAGGAAAGAATTATGTTCCAAAACAGGTGAGGATCCGTTCTGGAAGCATGTGATCCTCATCGGCAAACATTTTTAGTTTGACCTTTCGCCATCAATTCACGTTTCTCTCTCACCGTTACCACATCGCTTGGTTCCAGTGTTCTCACAAGAATGTTTTCCACAGGACGATTATTTGGTCAGTAAGCCAGTCAGGCAACATTTGGCCAAATATGACAAACTGCTGAAGAAGTTCAATGTGTCCAAGGCGTTGGATACTGCTATGGAGGTAAGCACTGTGTTCTTGCAACAAACCCTGGACACTATACTATGTTCTGTGACACTTAAAAAAATAAAAAAAATAAAACTTAAAATGAGCACTCATTTACATTTTCCAACCAGAGGAAAATCTATTCGCGACTTCGCTCTATGTCAAGTGTCATTTGTTTTAACCTCCTTGTATGCACTGACTGTGTGGCATAAATCTATTGTCCTTCTCCATTATGAAGCATTGGTTACGACACAAAAAACCGGAGATCCCAATGGCTGTGATCAGGGAGCTGGACAGAAGAGGAACCTTGAAGAACGCTCTGGCCGGAAGAGATGAGAAGGAGCTTTCCCAGTTGCTGGGCTTCGTCGGATGGTAAGACGGGTGCATCGCAGAATAATGTTTGCCATTTATATAATATAATACAATGTATATATTCCATATTGAAGCCAAAAATGTAGTGCATTGTTTGACGTGTGTTGCAGTCCCTATTGGCTGTTTGTAATGCGTTGGCTTTGGTTGTTTTTAATTTTTTCCCACTCCAGCAACTTGGTTGACCCCAGGTTTACCGCCATGCTCACCACAGTGGCAGAGATGCTCCTGGACATCTACCAGTCCATCGTCGGCATGTCGTCCCTGGTGGACAGACAGCTGCTGCGTCTGCAGGATCTGCTGGGCAAGGAGACGGAGTACCAGCAGGAGCTCATGGAAGTGCTGGGAATGCTGGACATGCTGTTCGCCTCCGTCCTCCCCAGGAAGGAGGTGACGCTCCCTGGCGACGGGGCCAACGGTCTGGCTCAAGGAGACGCAGGGACCCGTCGGCCACAAATACAGGCATCTTGAAGAGGGGGAGGAGGAAGATGTGGGACGAAGCTCTGGAATTCCTAATCAGGACAGCAGTTTGTCAGAGAGTGAAAAAGAACCTTAATGATGCAATAGACCATGCCATGGACGTCAACTAGAGGAAAGAAAATCTTTTACATTTTAGTAGTGACATTTTAACTCAAAACAAATGGAGACGCATCGGTCAACAAAGAGCATGTTTTCTTAATGTATGCGTACATTTATGTGCGAGACATTTCTGGATGTATGGTAATGAGATGGCTTTTAATGGAAATTAAATGTCAATACATTTTCCATTGTAAATGTTTTGTATGATATCCATTCCCAGATATCTACCTTGTATTTGATATATTCCAAAGTTTTTGTAAGAAGATGGGAATAAATCGATGTAATATGTAATATGTAATGCAATGTAATGTGTGTGTTCGTTCATTTTACGTTAGATGCGTACATTTATCTTCTGTAGCCACTTGATGGTTCACCGCCATGACCGCTAGAAGTCGCTGTAGTCTAAACTATAACTACTTTTGAGTTAGAATTTCATTTCTTATCACTCCGAACGAGATGGTCTCTGGTGCCGACGGTGTTGCAGAAGTGCATCTTGAAGTCCGCAGCAAGCAGACAGAACGCAGCTATGACTTGGGTAACTAGACTTGGGTATGACTGAAGGTAACCCCAAGAGAGTTTCACGGTGTTGAGGTGGTGCAGGTGGTCCGTCTAACGGCATTTCTACGTCAATTGCATTCCAACCACGTCATGCTGAAAGTAAGGTAAGCGTGTTTTACATTTTGTGTTGCATTGTGTGTAGTACATTAAGAAAATCACCGTCACTAAACGCTGGCTTTGTGTCGGACGCAGCCGGCCTACAGGTTGAAGTTGCGTTCAAGTTTATTAAAAGCGCTGGAGAAGACTTTGATTTGAGATAACAAAAAAAAATAGTGTTATCAAGAGCGACGTTTTCTCTTTATACCAGCCTGTGTTTTGTCCATTTGTTTAAGTTGTGTTTAATTCAATTGTACATGATAAACGGACAGCTTGGATCTGCGGAACAACATTTCAGACGCACCCCTCTTTATCATCCTTGAGGATCGCTTGTTCTGTTTATAAAGATCGATGCTGTCCCGTCCTGTTTACGAACTGATCCCTGATAAGAAACAGGAGGACATAATAGACGCCTGGGTTCAATAGAAACGCAATACATTTCTAACTACTTGTGCACATGCATGTATATGTGCACATGCATGTATACGTGCACGCGCAAGTGCTTAATTGCAACTTGTGCATTTTGCGTAGTGCATTTGGAAAAAACTAAACGAATAAAACATAACCGTCGTGGATATATCTCCCTATGTTATGACTGTTTGTTCTATCTGTTTGTCTTCCGTTGTTGTAAAGATGGAGCTGAGCAGAAGGAAAGTTCCACTTTATGTAAGTTGCCTACATCAGTTTTTGTATATATAGGCATACACACTTTTCAGACTCTTTCGATGTTTTGAATGCAATTTAAATGTTCTTACCTAATAGCATTACTGCATTGTTTCACTTTGATTCCATTCAGTGACTCTAACGCCCTAAATTCAATAAAACGGGTTTCTGAGTTCAGTTCAGGTGACATATGTAACCTACTGTTTGTGTATATCTAGTCTTGATTCTAGATAGTGGAGAGATGTTGCTTGATTAGTTTGGTGTAGCGCACTAATGCCAATAGCAAACGTCTCCAGTGAATTACCTTTTTTTTCTCCTTTAACCCCAACGGTGTTTGTCAACCCTTGAAAGGGTTGAAAGGATCTCATATTTCCCATTATTTCTACTTGTAATGTTTGTCAAATAGTTTTGCCTAAGTTCTTTTCAAACAGGGAAACATTTCCATTCAGAAAACATTAAAGGTGCGAGCAAATATTGTGTTGAAGGTATTTCTCAGAGGATCAAAGTCCTAATTTGTTACAGAGCAGTTGTTTGATTCAAGGAGCGTCAGTTTCTTTAATCAGTGTTTGCGATGCCGTTTATTCTCTTATATTACCGGGGTTATCCGAATCATGCTAAAGGTCAGCGAATTTCACAGATTGAGGTTATCAACAAAACAAAACCTTAAACACAAGTTAATCGGAAGCCACACGAATGATGAATGAAATTGAGAACTCGATATGCAGATCAGATCATTGCCTCCATATGTGGGGGGTTTAGCAGAGGGAATACCAAGAGATGTGCACAAAATACAGAGGAAGGCTTATCTCAAAGGCTTCTGAGAGATTCCTCAGGATTGAGGCACACTCAGTCACAATGTGAGATGCATTGTGCTCATCATACATGCTCTTTGGGTTTAGTTTGTTATCATCCTGTATATCTGACATGGCCAACTGTAGAGGCTTGGAAACAGACTCCGGGACAGTCTCCCCTTCGATGTTATCGTCTTCTCACATCTCCTCACCTTGACTCTCAGATCAGCCGTCTAAAGTGTCCCCCAGAGTCAGGATCAGGGGGAGATCTTCACAGTATTCAACAACGCATTCCTGTTGTTATTGAGAAGGTTGTCTTATTGTGGCTCCTGAAGTCTCGTTGCCAGGGGATCGGCTGCGCGCTGGAGCGATAAGACACTGCATCAATTTCAGATGAATATCGCAAAAGAAGACCTACTTTTTTCTCACCCTCTTCTCCTTCTCATTACCTCTTCTCCTCTTACTCCTGCTGCTTTCTACAGGGCCAGGCAAAGGTGTTTGCGTTGCTGGACGGTCTGGATGCAGTGCCTGGAGATGCGGAGGTCTTCATCGTTCTGGAAGGGTCCACACTGCTCCACTTCATCAAAGCTCTGAGCGACGTCATGCTTTGCTTCATAGTGCCTGGTATGTTTGTGTACCGTATAGGTGTGTCCCTGTTTGTCTTTTTCATGTTTTAAGAGTAGTTTATTGTGGCTAATATCGGGATAAAACCCTCGCCGTCACGGACTTCCTGTCTGCAATCACCACTTGGAATTTACAAGCTTGGTAAAAAAAACAAAACCGTTTTTTCAGCAAAAAATTTTTTTGTACCTTCATGTCTTGCTAAATGAGGGAGAGTTAAGTATGCACACACACACACACACACACACACACACAAAACGTTTGTGTGTGTGTGTGCTCTGTTAGGGGACTCTTATCAGTTTCCTCTCAGAAGGGAAACTCTTGCGGCCCCATAAACAACGTGACAACACGCCCGTCTGGAGGCTGAACAGAACAGACCACTTTACATCGGAGAGCTGTGTGATGTGGAACCAGGCGTTCATACAGCATTTTAGATCACATTAAGGGCCTGTTCGTGTGTTTTGGCTTGTGGTTTGTCACCATAATACATAATACTGCCTATTTGTAAAGCGCAAGATGTATCATAGTGCTTTATTCATCCCACATTGGAAGTGTAAAGTAAATCTGCAAACAGTAGGAACTGTTGAAGACGTTGAATGCTAATGCAGTGCATACATACAACTGCATTGCAGACAAGTCAGACGACGACACAGACTAGATCCAGAGGGAATGTTGTATTGCAAGCAGTGGGGAGCACTAGTCCAGGGGAGTAGCAGGTTGTCTGGCTGCTGGTTCGTCTGGGTGTTTTTTTTAAATGTTTTTTTTATTTTATTTTTTTTAAACAGGATACTTAACATCCTAGCAGCTTCTGACAAACTGGTAGCCACCCTGTCTGGCTGACGTCTTCGGTGTGGGAGAGAGAAAGAGAGGCATTTTCGCGGGGAAGCACTTCTAGAGAAGCTCTTTCTATATAAATGCATTTGTTATCCAGAGTTAGGGGTAGAGAAGCTCTTTCTATATAAATGCATTTGTTATCCAGAGTTAGGGGTAGAGAAGCTCTTTCTGTATAAATGCATTTGTTATCCAGAGTTGGGGGTAGAGAAGCTCTTTCTGTATAAATGCATTTGTTATCCAGAGTTAGGGGTAGAGAAGCTCTTTCTATCTAAATGCATTTGTTATCCAGAGTTAGGGGTAGAGAAGCTCTTTCTATCTAAATGCATTTGTTATCCAGAGTTAGGGTAGAGAAGCGACCCCTCCTTGCTTTGATGGTTTGGTGTGACTGTTTGTGTCTGTGCAGGACACAACCTGGCTGAGGTGGTTTCTGTCCAGGCGTACCTGTGCTCTGAAACCACGCCCCTCACATGGGTGGGAGGAGCTTCATTAGAGTACATCCAAGATGATGCTCAGGTATATAGTGTGTGTACACACACACACACACACACACACACACACACAGTGTTACGCTCACCCTTGCTCAACATGTGTCCATATCCCTCAGGACTTGGCAGAGCACCTGGTAACCCACGGGCATCGGCTGAGCTCCATGGATCACAAGGAGCTGAGCAGCATCTTCAGGCTGGGCCTGAAGAGCTGCCGCTGGGCTATGGATCAGCACGTTGCCCTGGCCATGGCCAACCTGGACATCCCTCAGAGCTGGAATGTCCTGGGCAGCCCCTGTGGCGAGGGTGAGAGCTAGAAAGCGTATCACATGTTCACTTGGATCGTTTTTTTGCAGTGAAAAGGTTTTTTAGAAGTGTGCGTTTGCTGTCTCTAACCCATCTCTAATCCACGTCTACATTGGCAGCTTGGATGCTTTACTTTACTAATGCTTTACACGTACTGCATGCTATGTTTTTCGATAGACAAGCTGCTCCTCTGCGTGGCCAGGGACTGGATCGCGTTGTGTCACTAGTAATCAACCACAGCATACAGC
>OMNS01061297.1:0-14008 GCA_900303225.1 Laemonema laureysi | reverse complement strand
GCATTATGCCAACTGTAAAGGTTGGTGGAGGAGGGATAATGCTATGGGGTTGTTTTTCTGGGGTTGGCCTAGGCCCCTTAGTTCCAGTGAAGGGAAATCTTAATGCTTCATCTTAGCAAGTCATTTTGGACAATTCTATGCTTCCAACTTTGTGGAAACAGTTTGGGGAAGGCCCTTTTCTGTTCCAGCATGACTGTGCCCCAGTGCACAAAGCAAGGTCCATAAAGGCATGGTTGGATGAGTTTGGTGTGGAAGAACTTGACTGGCCCGCACATAGCCCTGACCTCGACCCCATTGAACACCTTTGGGATGAACTAGAATGGAGATTACGAACCAGGCCCTCTCGTCCAGCATCAGTGTCTGACCTCACAAATGCTCTTCTGGATGAATGGGCAAAAATTCTCACAGACACGCTCCAAAATCTGTGTCTGAGTGAAAGCTGTTATAGCTGCAAAGGGGGGGCCAACTTTATATTAATGCCTATGCATTTGGAATGGGATGTCATAAAAAGCTCCTGTAGGTATAATGTGTAGGTGGCCCAATACTTTTGTTCATATAGTGTATGTGCGATACATGGCTTCTCGGGAACAATACTCATAATTGAAAGATGATGATGTAGAGCACTTTCTTGGGACAAGATGAGATCAATGATGAGCCACGTACCTTGTCGGAAAGACCTTTGTATGACTTAAGAAGAGGTTGGCTCTTGGTGGCTTCGCACAACTGCTCTCCGTACAACCAGCCCTCAGAAAACTAACACAGAACGGCAAGAAGAGCATGCATTTCTAGGTTCAGATATTACAGGACTTTATTACTCTATGTGGTGGAAGTGTGTATGGTGTTCTCTCTATCACCTTTTCCATAGACCACTTCTCGTGCAAATGCTCCGCATATCTGTTGATGAAGTAGTCCAGCTTTTCAGGAACGCTAACACTGATGGACAAACAATATGATAATATGATAACACAAGATAATGGTAATTCAGATGATGATTCATTTTTATGCATTTTTATTTACTATATATCATTTTTATTTAAATATAAATATGTAGAAATATTTTGCCAAAATAAAATAACCCGGTTGAAATAGTTGGAGAGCCTTTCATCTGTAATACAGAATTACCACATGGTTTCACCACAATAGAATCAGACTGCGAAGAATGTATGGAATATTTTAGTGCTTACTTGCTGGTGTCTGCAGGCTGTGGGTTAAAGTTCCCCTCCGAGTCCATAGAGGACTGCTTCTCAATCATGGCCACGTAGTTAGACTCCATGTAGTCCGGGGGTAGAGCCCCGGCCACGGCACTCAGGCAGGGCAATGCCAGCTTAAACAGTTCCTGATCATAACGCTTGAAACACAAGAGTGAAATATTTTGTATATACAGTATATATATATATATATATATATATATATATATATATGTTAACATATTAACAATTTTACTTAAAATGTTTGCTTGTAATGCTACTACTATGTATGTTAGGGTTAGGGGGTGTCATAAATATATGGCCTGTAAAGCCCTTTGAGACTGTAACAGTGATTAAGGCCTATACAAATAAAATTGACTTGACTTAACTTAATTAACAGCTACAATTGTCAGAACAGTGCTTGTCTATTTAACATCTTCAGTTAAATAGCAAAGTTGTAACTGCAGTTTGTCAAACTGAAAGCAAACCCATATTTCTCAGAACAGAACAGAAATGTAGGACGAACAACAGACAAATCAAACAGGTGCGAACAGCTAACAGCTAACCTTGCGCGAGAGTGCCTCAAAAATGCCCCAGAAGAGTTTCCTGGACAGATGGAGCTCCTCGTCTGACGCGACCCCAAAGCCACCCCATCCAGCTGCGAGGCAGTAGTACTTCCAACATCGCTCATAGTGGTTGGTCAGCAACTACAAGTGGACAGTGTAATGGAACATTACAATATGTACTATATGTACTTATGTAATGGAACTGTCACAAATTCCCCTTACTATTAGTTATTTTCATCTGGATATTTTATTCTGGATAGTTTTGACCATGCCTGATCACTAAAGTAAACTGAACTTTCATTGCAATTCCATCTGTCTCCTTGTCGTGCTTTTGGGTTCAAACCTGCCACTACCTGAGAACTTAACAGGAAAATTACAAAATGTTCAAAAATATGCCTTCAAATGTTACTGTTCTCTTGTAATTACTGTTTCTGTAGACTCCTGATGCATCTTCACTTCACGTCTCATTTTATAATGTCAAGGCTAACTAGTAGTTGTGGAGACAATTCTGCCATAATCCAGACAGTATTGATTGAATGATATTGTATTTCACCTATTCTGCAGAATACATCTTTGATACTTGTATTTAAACATAGTTTCAGAGTGGTATTTAAAATTTACCAGAGTGGTCACGTTAATCTCACTAATTAACGTGCAGTGGACACAATTCCACAATAGCCATCATGTGGCTACAGAGCACGACATACATCCCATTCCCATGGATTTGTGTTGAGGCATGACTAATCATAACAAATCATCATGTGTTGACTGTGAGTTGCTTTGGGATGGGACCCTGTAGTAGCAGATATACAAATAGTTGCTAGGTTACTGTGGAAGACATTACTTTGAGGGGCATCTTGGTGTGCTCATTCAAGAGCGGAACATCGAACACCAGTCGTCTCAGGAGGTGCTGCATCATTGAGGGCCGCAACTTCCTACACATTGGAACATGCCAAGAATAAAAGGTAGCTTGATTCCGCACAAAAATACACACATTCACATATGACAATTCTCAAAGACCGATGGTGACAATGTGAACACTTTTTACAGAAACATGATTAGTAGTTGTAGTAATGTCCAGCAAAGTGCTGGACATTCATCATGTGCTGACCGTTTAATGCTATGCGCCTCCTCACCCGCATATGGCCAAGAGACAGTCCTCAATGGCATCTCTCTGTGCTTTAGTGAGGCAGCAGCCCTTGGACAGCCGGTACACGGTGTGGAGCAGAGAGTCGATCAGTGAGGCATAAGGCTCCGTGCCGGCAAACAGCGGTGCACACTTGGTCAGCAGCGGCAGCACAGCCGCGCACAGATACCTGTTGAGGGCCAGCGCCATGTCTGTTGCACTGAGTACAGCCTGAGAGGGAGGGAGGGAGGGAGAGATAGACATAAAGAAATAAAGAGTCACAGTTTGAACTGTTAGTTGCCTTGTTTGTGTGTGTCGTTCTTTCTTTAACCCACCAGATGTCCTCAGTTAGTCTTTTTTGACCCCTGATTATAATGTATTGTTGGCTATTAGTTAATTGTCTTCACATGCATACTATAGCCCCCAGTTTCATTTGCTTCTTGTCAGTTTATCTTATTTGTTTCCCTGTTGGTTTGTTGGAAGTCTTATGTTAGCTTAGCTTAGTTTAGTTTGTAGTTGTTGTGCCTTATGTTTGGTTGGCCTGTTTTTCTGTTTTGCTCTTGCAGCGCTTTTAATCCGAACCAATGATAGTAATAAAGACATAAACATCTACCTAGGTTCGGGGAGTGGTATGCATTGAATAACTCACAAGAAGAGTTAGTATTGAGTTGAATTGAACAGCTGACAATTGTATTGCCTTACAGTAATAACAGAATACAGTATATACAGCACTGCAGTTCTTATACAAGGAAATTAAATAAAATAGAGCTCTTTAAAATAAGAAATTAATTGAAAACAAGGAATAAGTCATTCCTGCATCAAGGAGTGTTTGCAGATGTTTCCTCACGGCTTCAGAATAATTTATTGCTTGTAGGTTCTTTCAGGTTTATATGATGTTTCACTTTAGATGCATGCCCAATATCCAGATCATGTTGGGCGAAAACATCAGCATAAGCTATTTTTTAACTCTGGGTTACCCTCTTTTGGGAGAGAGGAGAAGTCAAATTTTTGATCTGACTTGGTAGGCTCATTGACTGGCTGAAGTGACAGTAAAACTTTTCACAGTGCTCCAGACTGCGACCAGTGTACGACTGAATTTTACATCCAGTCGCACATGTGTGACCATTAAATTTGCCCCCCTTTTTTTTTTACACGTTAAACGTGGAAGGGGAGCGTCAATGAATCTGGAATCTGTGGCAGGCCAATGAGTGTGAGAAGGATAGGGAATGGCCACTGTAAGTGGCTAATGTGTGGAGGAGGAGGGTCCTAGAGATAATCGAGCGTGCGTAAACAGATTTCGACAACCTGCTACGTGCGTCTGAACAATGAGCAAGCGGACTATTGACGCGTTCTTCCGACCTGCGGCTAGTGTCCTAGTGCCAGAGTCTACAGTGTCACAGTCAGATGATGATTCAGAGTCAGAGGTTTGTGTGGCCTGTTTGGCCTGTGTAGCTGGTTGAGGTACTGTAAGGAGACTCCATGAACTGCGAATGTTGCAGTCGCTACCCCAGAACTGCAGGGAACACAAAGTTTGCCGACAGTGCAGGCACTTCGCAGTTTAAACACAATACACTAATTAAACACAATCTTAGCCTCAAGCATAGAGTATGCCGTGATATGTTAATAAATGAAAAAGCAACGCCACTGTCGGTTGCTTTTAGAAGACAGGAGGCTGTAAATCAGAGTGCAGATGAGGCAGAGATGATGTTGAAATTTAACATGGCCTACTTCGTTGCTAAGGAGGAACTACCCTTCACCTAATTCAAAAGCCAGCTCGACCTTCAAAGGAAGAATGGCTTAAAACTTAACAAAACATACAACAACGATACAGCATGCGCACAATTCGTTGGAGTAATTGCGGATACTCTGAAGGGGAAGACTTACACGAAGATCAAGGATGCTCTGTATATATCAATTATGATCAATGGGGACACCAACGTTTCAACAAAGGAATGCAAAATCATATACGCAAGGATCCTAAACGAAGGGAAACCAAGGAATATTTTGATTGGCCACATCGAAGTGAAACATGCACATGCTCAAGGTATGTTTTAATTCAAATTATGTTTAGACCCATCACTAACTTCTTTAGCTGTCTTTACTGTGAATATTTATTCATTTAAATAATCACTTAAGGTGCCATAATGATTCAGCTGTGAGGTGAAGAAACTGTTCAGGCAACTGGTGTTTTCGTCCAGTGAATATAACACATAATTGTACACCATAGTCATAACATGTGCTTTCATTTTAATGTGTATATGATGCCACCAAAGAGGCCTTCCAGCATCTAGGGACAGAAACAGGGTGGTTAGAGAAGACAGTTGCCATGGGAGCTGATGGTGCAGCTGTCAATCTCGGGCATAAAGGAGGGGTAATAGCCATCCTCCAAGGTAAGGCAGGGGCTTTTATTGTCCCATTTCATTGCATGCCACATAGGTAAGTTACATGTGAACCTTCAGAATAAAGATAGGGTAGTAGCCTAAACAATGCATGTTTAATTTTAAGTTGAATTCATTGTAATTGTAGACTGGAGCTGGCAATGCTATCTGTGCAAAGGAAAATTTCCATGGTGGATCATGTCTACAATCTCCTCAACATGGTTTGGAAGACATACCACTTTAGCAGCAAGTCTATGAGAGAACTACGAGCACTTGGAGAGGAGTTGGGTGTGCGTGTATCAGGTAGTGTCAGTGGGACACGCTGGCTTCCACATGTGAACCGGGCCCTGCAAACCTTGCTGAAACCTGGAGGAAAGGATAGATATCTGCAGAACCCTGGCCAGTTCACAGCAGTTTATTACCACATGGAACATTTGACTGCATCATCCACCAATGCTGATATTGCTGGGATATCAAGGAAGGTCTGTATTAAATTTCAAAATGATTTCATATTTGGGAGGCATACAAATAACTGATATTGGTGGTTAGTGGTTAGTAATTGGTTATGTCTTGCAGGTCAAGAAGATGATGGAAGATGGAAGATGGAAGCTTTGTGGGTTTCTGTCACTTCTTGGCTGACTTGTTTGAGGCCATAAGAAAATTCAGCCTTCTTCTCCAAAGAAATGTTGTTATTTTGCCTCAGGTAATGTTGACATGTTAAGAAGAATATAGTTTAACCTTATTAAAACGGTGTAGGCTAGCTTTTACCCTTTATGTTTTTCACAAGGAAAATGTTTTACAGGCTGTGAATGGGATTGAGAATCTCATTGCAACTATTGAGGCCATGTCAGTGAGATGCAAGCTGGGTAGTAGGGTGGCAGAATTACTGGCAGACCTTCAGGCCCAGAGAAGACAACACGAGGTTGAGGGTGAGACTCTCCTTTTGTACAAGTATCAGGTAAGCAGTTTTTATTTTATTTTTTTTATTTTAGCTTTGGAGTTAATTTTTTTTATTATTGTCTAAATGTTGAATGTTTTGTGAACTCAGGGGATCACCATCAAAGGTGAAGCTGCTGGGCTGGGAAAGGAAGGACTCTCCATGGCAAGCACACCTAAGCTGCAACAAGCAGTGAGAGCAGCCATCGACTGCACTGTGCTTCATTTGAAGCAAAGATTCAGCAGTCTGCTTCGTAAGTGAAAGCACAGAATTATATATATTTTTTTTAATCGAAAGATAAGATAAGCTATCATTATGACACATTGATAGTTCTCTTTCTCTCAACTCTGTCTTTCTATTCCTTGATAGATGAAGTCTAGATCAGCATCAGCAAAGGCAGTGAAGTCATTCAAGATATTCAGTCATGATTCCTGGCCAGAGCAACGAGATCAGCTGACAGACTATGGTGCAGAGGAGCTGGACTTCCTGCTAGATCACTTCTCTGTCTTAATAAGGTTAGTGACTCTTTTTAAATTATCATAAAGATAGAAAAAGTATAAGGCAGAGCAACATCTACTTTGATCCTTAACCAGATTGTTTGGTCAGTTTTTCCTTTCACTCTTTTCAGAAATGGCTGTGATTCCAATCTGGCTAGAGACGAGTATCAATCCATGAAGACGTTCATCTTCAGGAACTACATGGACAAGTCTTACCATTCCTTATGGGAGATGATGGTAACAAAGTTGCCATTCTGCTCTGATTACAAGGTACCCCATTATGATCATATCCTTGTTAATTTAGTTAGTAATTATTACTTTTTGATTAAAGAAAACCTATAGTAATGATCCATTCTTTGTAGAACATCCTACATCTTGTGCACATCATGCTGGTCCTCCCGGTCTCCTCTGCTGTATGTGAAAGGGGATTTTCTGCTCAGAAGAGGATTAAATCTGATGTCAGGGGGTCCCTGCATGTAGACACTGTGGAGGACTTGATTCAAATTAGCATGGAGGGACCTAGTTTACAAGAGTTTGATGCCAAGGAAGCTGTACAAACATGGTTCAGTCAGGGTAAAAGGTCTAGGAGGCCAAATTACAAGGGCTGGCCTTCTGGCCTTAGTGTAACACAGGATGATCTGCTCTAAGGGGGAGTGAGTAAAGGCACAAGTTGTTTAGGTCTACTTGTTCTAGTGGAATGTTATTGGCCAGTGCCCCTAATGTTGACATACATTTGTTAAGTATTGTTTTTAACTGTGAAATGGCCGAAGGTTTACTAAGCACTTTGTTACGAAGCACTTTTTTTATTCTGAATGTATGGTATATTTTGTACTGTCATGACAGCGATGGTGCTGTCGGTTTACCTTCTATGTTGCATCTTCAAAAGTGCACAATAAAATGTGACACTGAATTTGAAACAGCACATTGTAATTTCTGCATCTATTATCAAAGTATTTATTAGTAATACAGTGGAAATTAGTAGAAATGTGAATATTTGGTTAGCATGTTGATTTACGGTGTGTGCCCCTAAATTTTCTGGTTGTGCCCCTAAAATTTCCAGTTGGGGGCCACTGTGCTCCTAGTGAAAAAAGTGGAGCCCTATTTCACAGTGTCAGCATTTTAGTTTGAAGCAGGTAAGTTGTTATAGATCTCCAGTTTGACAAAGTTCTTAAAAAATTAAAAATAAATACTTAAGGCTGAAGGGTACATAGCCAAAGTCAGAGCCACAATGGAACATTCTGGTCATTAGCACTTCAACATCCAGGTCATTGATGGGTTCAATGGGGTGCTCTGACAAATTGCTGTTGTAGAAAGAAGCAGATATGCTGGTTACTTGGTGGACCCGCTGTCGAGGAGACAATTACAGTTAACTCCTGACACATTGACAAAATGTAGGTCCAAAAACGTTCAGTTCCTTGTCCTGTCCATGTCCTTGTCAGACATCTTATGCAGACATTGCTTCCAAAACTGTCCACAGTCTCACTGGGCTGAGCTCGCCATCACTAAATCCTCCAGATTCTATCTAGTAGAAAACACCCAAACACCTTTCATTTCACTGAAACTGCCTCCCTCACGTTCACAGTTGGGATTCAAGATTTGTTAGTTGTTTAGTCAGTTTGTGGCACATTTTCAAGAGAGCTCAATTCATAGACAGTGAATTATGCTCCATTCTGTGAACATCATACAACTACACCTCTAAATGCCATATAGGGTTTTAGTAGCCCTATTTTTCAGATGGGTTACACTTTGGAAACCTTTTTTTTAATTAAAAGACTGTTATCAACCTGTCTCTGAGTCCAAACTTTGAACAGACCGAAAGATAAAGAAAGTTGATTGGGAGGATGATGACAGATGGAAGAATGAATTGATGAATTAACACAGAATGACAGCCAATGACAAGACTGTCACAGTATGTACATTTAACCTTTCATTGATAAACATATCCAGTGAAGACATTGAAGACTGGTATCACTTACAGTGTCTAGTGAGGCTGCAGCTCGAAGGTCTGGTAGAAAGCCTACTTCCAAAAGGTGTAAGAGGAAGTTCTGGTCCTCAATGCCGTATACCCGGTCCAAGAACAGGACCATGGCTGCTTTATGGTCTGGGCAAAACCCTGCTGACATGTCTGGCTCGACAACTGAGCCGTCTTCATACCACATATACAATCAGTGGGATAGAAGAACACAATCCAAACATTTAAGACACAATTGTCTTGACATATATGTGTTTCTGTCTTAGTGTCCATTAGTGATGCATGGGCTGATCCACGGTTATGAGTCAAACACAAACATGTTTTGTGGGTGACCTGCAGGTGAGTCAGTTAAAATAGGAAAAATAAAAAATGTATTTCATTAATGTTGCTTATATAGGCTATGATTGAAATGAGGTTAATAACAATTTTAAATAAACATAATTGGCCACGTCGTTCCAAGTGGCACGTATTCCTAGACGGTGCAAAATCAATCTGCGATGCGATCAAATCAAAATGGTAGTTAAAGAGTTAAAGACGGTTAAACTGTTGGACAATAGAAATCAATAATTTACTTCTAGTTATGTTATTAAAGGTTATCAATGTGTGCATTAAGCATCAAGAAATTATGTTCCATGAAATCCATTGCAATCTCATGGAATTTCAGTTTATCGATTTCCTTTCTTCGATTTCATTTCTTCAAGCCAGACCACACCCCTACAATCAGTCTTTCCAAGACTGAGTTCATAAGCTGACTTTGAGATGTATATTAATATACTTTTAGACATTTTCCTGACAAGATATTTGGCAGGTGTGTAGTAGATACATCCCTCTGTGATATGTTATGGTTATTTAATGTTTGTGGAGATTTTAAAACAAAAAGGCACCCACAGAAGAAAAGTAGAGTTTGGGAAACATTTGGAGCAGTAGTGAAAGAAAATGGGAGTGGTGCTGCTGGCTATGAATCACTTTACAAATACGATAGCCACAAGTTTGGGACAACCAAAAACCAACACAGCCTAAAAAGAGGCAACATTAATCAGTATGAAATACACACAGTTGAATTATAATTTTTTAGCAGCGGGTTGGGTAGCAGGTGCAGGCATCATTTTGCTTCCAAAAATCACCGGTGAGGTTCTGTGGGCATGTTGACTAAAAGCTAAATCGGGTTGGGTTCATCCGCAAGACCTGCCTGCCCGTGCATCACTAGTGTCCATGCTTGTCCTCTACATACCCGTTGCCAGAGTGGGCATGGAGAAGGGAATGCTGATGACTCCCTCTAAATCCTCCATGGGAATCAGAGACCTCAGGATGGCTCTGATACGGATGGCCTCTCCTTTGCCAGCATGTATCAACTGACAGGAAATCATTGTGAAAAGAAAACATTGTGGATGAGGAAATTTACCTTCTCTCACAATCATTTGAGAATGCTACACTGTTGCGCATTTTACTGGATCTGGACAATGAAATAAAGCACACCTCAACCTCCTCATGAAAAACTCACAAATTAATATATATGAAGAGATTAACAAAGTACATCTTGATGAAATCACGAATGAGAAGGAGAAAACATTGACAACTCTATTGTGCCCATGAAGCTAGTGAGTTTGTATCCTTCGGCTCAATTAAACTAAAGTGTTCTTGTGGTTGGGTCTGTTTCCTGAATCTAAAGAGTTCTTGTTGTTGGGTCTGTTTCCTGAATCTAAAAAGTTTTTGATGTTGGGTCTGTTTACTGAAACTAAAGTGGTCTTGTTGTTGGGTCTATTTCCTAGAAGACGACTGAAGGAGATGGCTGTAGGGTATTGGTCTAGACAATCTATATCCCAATTCTGCAAACATTTCTGTGCTTTTTTTGGTTCAGCTTTTTTTAATTAAAAAATGGCTCGCGAAGCATTTTGGTGACAATGTCATCCGTTCTCCAATGATCTAAGTGTGTGTGCATCTCACATGCATCTCAGGTGCGCAGCGGCCCAGCAGGTCGATGAGTGCAGCATAGAAGGTCATGACGGCATTGCCCAGGTGGATGGTATCATCCTCCTCGTCCTCACTGCTGTGGCAGGAACAAAACGCAAAAGCACACGGAAACACTAAATACCCAGATCACATTTTAGAGACAGTTAGGATGGTATGATCACCCAGAGTCAAGAAGAGACATTTAAAAAATGCAATACGAAAAAAACAAAGTGAAGGTTTTAGAAAACATAGACACTGGGTTTCACAGGAGCAAGTGCGAGGGGTGTCACAAACGTTGTCCTTAATGACCTTGAACCTTCTATGACTATGTTATCTTGCAGTTATGCATTGAAGTCAAAGTAACAAACTGTAAAATTGCACAATTGAATGTCATAAAAAGATTCCTTTGAAAACATTTCCTTTGGATAAAATGTGAATGAAAATCAGAGCATTTTAGAACAAATAACAAAAGATTCGTTTATGAACACAGAATTATCTCACAGGGATTTGGTGCTCTCAGACGTGGGAGAGGAGGGGCCATCCCTGGATGCATCTGCTGAGATACGGATGGCTTCCTCCATCGCCGCTAGCAACCCGTTGCCCCCCTCGCCTCGAAGGGCGGGGCCAAAACACTCAGGTCGGCGAATCAGCAGCCGCACAACAACGTTGGCGTTCTCCTCCACACTCTCTCCTACAGGGAAAACAAGATATAAAGTAAAGCAAGACATCTAAATAACTGTCTGTACAAAGCCACGATGTCTGTTTGTGATGCTCATGCAGAAGAGACTAACATGTTCCTCTAACGGCCTGGTGGTTTGCAGTTGGTGGTGGCAGAAAGACCTGTCACTATTCCAAGTCAATGGGAAGACATGGGGTTCTCGTAATACAAAGCCAATCAATTTGTATTTGTTCGGTTAGGATCTTTGTGGTCAGTTCATCTTCATGCTATATATTTTCTGAGGTCCTGGTTGACAATTATATTTCATTAAAAACGTATTAAGTATTATATATTCATCAGCGTAGGTCATAGACTACTGTGAGGCTACCATTGAAGTTCCGCCCCCAAATATGGATAATTACTAGACACTATGTCCATATTTTTTACAGTCTATGGTCTGGACTCTACTTATGACATTGAGCACTATGGGATCTGTTGTTATTCATTAGTATTACGTCAATAAAAAAATGAATAACCATTGCAGAAGACGGCAAAGCGCAGGAAGTCTAGGTAGCGTTCTCCTTCCACAGGGTTCCAGCCCATATCGGGGTATCCCTTGGAGACCAGCATGGCACAGCTCTGGAGCCCACATCCTGCCAGATACTGAACCACCTGAGAAGGACGAGACGAGGTTAGGTAGGCTAGGTAGTCACAGTCCCTTCCGTTAATTTGCAGTACGTCACCATGTGCCTCATCCGGAACATCTGATACATAGACCGCTGAGCAATTGTTGAAAAATCACATTTGAAATCACGTTTGTTTCACCATTGGTCTGTTTTTTAGTTGTTATTTATTTTAAGTTCTGTTCCTGGCATATGGCCCGTGATTGGTTGTGCTTACATATCAATCAAGTAGGCGGTTCTTGACAGTTAATCAATGCTGTATCACAGACTTTCTGTATGGAAAGGCTGGCTCTGCAAGACTATTGGCTAGGTAGCAACCCATGTGTGTACATACAGGTCATTTTAGGTTATTTACAGGTTATTTTTCTTTTTCTAATGTAGCCTTGGCCAGTAAGAAATAATAAGTAGTAGTAACAACAACAACAACAACAACAATAATAATAATAATAGCAATAATAATAATAATAATAATAATAATAATAATAATAATAATAAATTGCTTTTATATAATGCTTTTCAAGACTTTTCAAGTGCTTTATATTTTGTGTGTGTGTGTGGGTATGACCTCACATCCACTACCATTGTGTAGCAGCCACCTGGGTGATGGTAAGATATGAATATCTTGGCATAATAAGGAGAACACATATATAAACACAAGTTGGTGTGTTGGTATGCATCACCTTCTCGAGGTCTGGCTCTCGCAGAGCCAACGCCAGCTCATTGTTGTCCATGACTGATGCCGCAGCCACGTCCAGAGGAGTTGAGCCCCTCATCGATGGAGATGCTAGAGTCAAGTGTGAACAGTAGACAGTTACTTAGAGCTGAACAAAAACCATGACCACAACATAACCACAAACACCATAGCTACAGTTCAACCATGGATTCAACCATTTAATCGCGATAGTTGCGTACCCCTGACAATAAGGCTCTGCTTAAGGACAAGAAGAGGGCCTTTCTGTCAGGTAACAAGGAGGAACTGAGGACTGTGCAGAGGGAACTGAGGTGGAAGATCAGGCAGGGAAAGAACACCTACAGGAAGAAGATGGAGGACCAGCTGCAGCAGAACAATGTCAGTGGAGTTTGGAGGGGCCTTAAAACAATCTCTGGGTACAAGGAACCTCACGCCCCACCCATGGGGGACCTAAAGTGGGTGAATGACTTGAACATCTTCTTTAACAGATTTGATCAGTGATCATGATCATTGAGCTTGAAGCTGTGAAAGGTACCAGAGCTGTAGAAGACATCCTGCTTGGTACCGGTACCAAAGACCCCTCACCCCAAGGATTTCAACAGCTACAGGCTGGTGGCACTGACATCACAGCTGATGAAGACCCTGGAAAGACTGGTTCTTGACCATCTTCGGCCCCTGGTGAGACCATCAATGGACCCGCTGGAGTTCGCATACCAGTCTGGCATCGGGATGGATGACGCTGTCATCTACCTTCTTCAGAGATCCCTCTCCCACGTGGAAAAGGCTGGTGCCATTGTGAGAATCAGGTTCTTTTATTTCTCTAGTGACTCTGTGGAGGTGGAGGATGACGGTCAAGCTGTCATCTCTGTCATGTCTCATCCCCTACAGGATACATTAACATCTCTGGGAAGCTTCAGTTCAGTGACAGGCTGCTCACATGGAGAGATACCACAGGTCTTCCCTTCCTGCAGCAGTGAGACTCTATAATGACCACTGCTCCAAGTAACACACGAAGGTCACAATGTGCAATACCTCCATGTGCAATATGATATTTTAAATCATGCCATCATGTCTTACACTTGTATATTCTTTCATTTTACATATATTTATATATTATTATTGTTTGCACTAGTTTTTCACTTGCCACTATTGTTTGCACTATTTTTCACTTGCCACTATAATGTTGTACATTGTATTGGTTCATATTTGTTTCATTAGTTCTTATTTGTATCGGCCCTTATTGTTTCATTAATTGTATTTATTATTATTTTTGTATTATTGTTTAATATATAATACTTGCTGCTGTGACAATGTACATTTCCCCATTGTGGGACTAATAAAGCATTTTCTTATCTTCTATCTA
>OMNS01061286.1:0-10528 GCA_900303225.1 Laemonema laureysi | reverse complement strand
AATCAATTTAATTTTGTTCAGTGACCTCTACATGTGTGGCCAATTCAATTTAGTTAGATTGAGTTCTTCAAATAACACCTTTTTTGTCAGTATTCATTTGGGTAACCAAAGGTCCTTTTTGGAGTCTCCAAAAGGACACTGAGCAAAACGAATGTGTATGCCCACACAAATATGGGTCCCAAACAGTCATACTTCATCCTATAGTCATATACTTTGAGATACAGATTCACAAGACCTGGGAGTGGGTCTCTGTGGTGTTTTCAAGACAGAATAAGTGACCAAGAGGGCAGAATGTGGTCATTTCCAGAGATGTACAAAAACGCCTAAACAAAAAACTAACATTCTACCCTTTGCCACACTCTGGCAATTCATCACACAGTCAATATATTGGTACCACAATATTCTACAGGGCCTCAGCTTTCAAAAGAGGTCAGGCACTTGATTATAAGTCAAAGTATGTGGACACAGGGTCACTTTAAATAGGCACTGTGCAATTTCGAGGAAAACCTCAAAATGGGGGGCGACTGTTAAGGGGTTAATGAACTCGGCCCTAGGCTAATGACTTCTCCAAGAGCTAATTGGAGTCAGGAGTCAGCCAACCTGGAGTCCAATCAATGAGACAAGATTGGAGGTGTTGGTTAAAGCTGCCCTGTCCTATAAAAATCACACACCAGTTTTGAGTTTGCTATTCTCAAGAAGCATTGCCTGATGTGACCATGCCTCGCACAAAAGAGCTCCCAGAAGACCTACGATTAAAAATTGTTGACTTGCATAAAGCTGGAAAGGGTTACAAAAGTATCTCTAAAAGCCTTGATGTAAAAGCCATCAGTCCACGGTAAGACAAATTGTCTATGAATGGAGAAAGTTCAGCACTGTTGCTACTCTCCCTAGGAGTGGCTGTCCTGTAAAGAGGACTGCAAGAGCACAGCAAAGAATGCTCAATGAGGTGAAGAAGAATCCTAGAGTATCAGCTAAAGACTTACACAAATCTCTGGCACATGCTAACATCTCTGTTGACAAATCTACGATACGTAAAACGAAACAACAATGGAGTTCATGGGAGGACACCACAGAGGAAGCCACTGCTGTCAAAAAAAAACATTGCTGCACATTTGAAGTTTGCAAAAGAGCACCTGGATGTTCCACAGCACTACTGGCAAAATAGATGAAACCAAAGTTGAGTTGTTTGGAAGGAACACACAACGCTATGTGTGGAGAAAAAAAGGCACAGCACACCAACATTAAAACCTCATCCCAACTGTGAAGTATGGTGGAGGGGGCATCATGGTTTGGGGCTGTTTTGCTGCCTCAGGGCCTGATTGCTGACAGATTGTGATCATCGACGGAACAATGAATTCCCAAGTTTATCAAGACATTTTGCTTAAGTTGAAGCTCAACAGAAGATGGGTGATGCTACAGGACACGACCGAAAGCACAGAAGTAAATCTACAGAATGGCTTCAACAGAAGAAACTACGCCTTCTGGAGTGACCCAATCAGAGTCCTGACCTCAACCCGATTGAGATGCTGTGGCATGACCTCAAGAGAGCGATTCACACCAGACATCCCAAGAATATTGCTGAACTGAAACAGTTTTGTAAAGAGGAATGGACCAAAATTCCTCCCGACCATTGTGCAGGCCTGATCTGCAACTACAGGAAACGTTTGGTTGAGGTTATTGCTGCCAAAGGAGGGTCAACCAGTTATTAAATCCAAGGGTTCACATACTTTTTCCACCATGCACTGTGAGTGTTTACATGGCGTGTTCAATAAAAACATGAAAACATAATTGTTTGTGTCGTATTAGTTTAAGTAGACTGTGTTTGTCTATTGTTCTGACTTTTTATGACACACATTTTATGACCAATTTATGCAGAAATCCAGGTAATTCCAAAGGGTTCACATACTTTTTCTTGCAACTGTATATATATTTGAAAACAAAAAATGCGATTTTGGGTTCACTGCCCCTTAAATTTGATTTAAAAACAGTGGATGGTTTTCCTTATAGACAGTGCAGATCAGTGCAGAATAAAATTCCAAGGAATTATGATGACTCCTGCCTTGTCTTCCAGTTCCAGGGTTTGTGATTCTTTTCCAGGTGCTTGATGGGCATAGCAGGAGTCATTACTGTCAACTGGGAAACATGCTCTTTGAGTCTACAAGAGCAGCCCAGTCGGGTAGGGTGAGCTCTTCCTCTGCACCTGTTTGGTTTGGATTTAGCTTGGTATTGTTCAGTTGGCTTGTTTTGCTATTCAACACCATCTCACTATATTATGCACTTGCAGACCATACATTTCATACATCACTGATACCGCTGACCTTTGCACACCTCATGATTGTTTTGTTGTTTCCCATTATGTTCTATGTTTGATTATTTAAATGAATAAATTCATCTTTTCTTGCCCCCTGCCCTTGTGTTCCTTTGATTTTTTTATGGCCAGGTCGTAACAGTATTTAAACTGGGCAAAGTCAGATTGAGGGCACAGGCAATTGAAGTTTAGTTTATATACGATAATACATACTGCTTAGAGGGACATTTTGTGATGACAATTACCTGCGGGGACCCCTTAAATATTAATACTTCTTATGAGCTCTGAAAAAGGCTCCACCCTTAAAATATAGCACAAAGGTGAAAGTGAGCAGCCCTGATGCATGCCACGCCCTAGAGGGTAAAAGGTCTTCAAGTTAAAACCATCTGTAGAAACCATAGAATTTGGATGAGTACATAGGGATTTGATTAATTTAATAATGTTGGGCCCCATATAAAATCTTTGTAATATTGCGATGACAAAGTTCCATTCCTTCCTGTCCTGTTGAAAGAAGCGTCTAAAGAAGTCAGCAGGACAGGTGTCTTTTCAGCATTTACTTGCTCTATTATGTTTAAAAAGCATCCAATGTTGTCTGAATAATACCCATCTTTGGGAGAGCAGTTTAGTTTATTATTTAGTAATTTTAGTTCAGTAAACTTACTGCTCCTAAAAGAGGAGCAGTATAAAGGCTCTTTTTATTTTTTTAGCAATATTTTGATACGGGCTGTGTACATTGAATCTGGGAGAGACTCAATGTACTTAATGTGGACGTAGCTGGGGCAAAAACATTTCTAAAATTCACTACAGAACCAGTTAGAACCTGGCGAAGAGTTAGCTGGCTTCCAAAACCTCCTTGGGTGTAAAAGAGCAGTCAAGAGCCAAATGGTCGGTGTCTGATATTTTGGGAAGATACATTTTATCTAGAAAAGAATCAAGTACTGCCTCTAAAGTACTCTACTTTTGAAGCATATAGTTTGTAATAAAAATTGTGAAAACGTGGTTTTGTTTATCTTGTATGGATCATATGTAATGTCATTATCATTTGTTTGAATCGCCTTGATTGTACATTCAGCTCGCTCTTTCTTTAATTGGTATGCAAGAAGTCAGTGATGGGTATATTGCAGTGTTCATGATGTTTCTGTTTGGTAAGAAAATCTTTTTGACTTATCTGGTTCAGATTTAGTTTGGCCTGCATTAAGATGGGGATTGTTTATGGGCTTTTTCACAGCAATCAAGCTGCACTTAGATATAATCTAGTGTAGTGTATCCTTAGCTTTTTTTCTGAGAGGAAGAATATAAAATCAGCAGACCTCTTATACTCCTTTTCCACTAAGGCATTTTGAGGGCAGGTTCGGAGCCGGTGGCTAATCTAGAACCAGTTCTTCATGTTTCGACACCAAAAGAACCAGCTCTCGGCCAGGAAAATTGGTCCAGGGTGGCACCAACACTTGGCTGGTCTAGAACCAAGAACCGCTTACCTCAGGGGCTGGGGCGGGATTATCGTGATCACCTTACATTACAGAACACCTTATAGCGTTAATAAAAATCGAAATGTTTTAGGTCATTACCTTTCTTCTTGAATGAAATTGCCGTCAATAGCAACCAGCTTTTTGCTGTTGTAGAGCTAGCAGGATACACTTCTAAACATGACGTATTGAGTTGAGTTGCATTTTAGTTAGGGGTAGGGTATTTAGAATTTTGCCAATTGTTGAAATAAAAATTTAAATATTGACCAAACGATGGCTCTACAGAGAGGAGTGCTACTGCCCAATGGTTTCGCTTGGAAACCAAAGATATACACTGCTAGACACACAGGACTCATACCGGTGATCGCGCCTTTAGTTCACTGCATCACATTGCTAATTCAGAGCATGAATATCTGTTGAATATCTTTCTCAATAAAAATTTTAAAAACATGTTCAAACTGCATGGTGTTTTTAATACACCACCACAGCAGCGCTATGCTGCAACACATTTCACTTTCAATTTTGATGTTGAGACGTTCCTGGCGGGCGGTCATTATTGTAAAACAAATTTGTGGGGAACTCCGCATACCCAGGCCAGTTACTAAGTGCTGGCGAACTTCTTTATACAGCCTCAACAACAACGCATTACTGCGTAACAGCGAAGGCTTTTGACTACTAAAATAGTAAAACAAATAGAAAATCAATATGTGGCGGTTAATGTTGATTTGTGGCCCGCCACAAATCAATCAATGTATGGGAAACACTGTTGATGTTGTTGTGCTTGAAGTAGGGGCGTTGATGGGAAAGCGAAGACATATACAGTGACGTAATTATGTGGCACTCTAGCCCATGGAAAAGCAAACCGGTTCTTAGAAGGTTCGCAAGTTGAACTAACTGTGAACCGGCACTAGCACCAGCCCAGAACCAGCACTAGGTTCACCTTGGTGGAAGGGGAGTATTAGAGTGGCTTTAGCAGCATCCGACATTGTAGCTGAAGATAAAGGAATCTTTCTTGTCTTCTATAGAGTTATTTATCTCTTTATTTATATTTTATTATTTGAAATTAGGTTTTAGAAATTGATGTAATTTAATTTCCAACTTGATTTTGGTATATTTTTAAAGTTTATCTTGAAGTCTAGGTTTAGTTGAACAAAGGCATGGTCTGACATAGGGTTGGGCAATTGGACGAATATATCGGCTATCTGTGATTGTCCATCGCTGGTGGTTGGTTGGTTTTTTGGGGCAATTTCTTTCGGGTACTTTTGTCATTTTATTTAGCTAACTAAAAGGGGAACTCAACCTCATCTCTATCTATCCACATTGTGATATAGTGTGAAAAACGTCAGCAGTTGTTGCCCATGTTCTTTGTTTCTCTTGGGCACAGCTCAGCGTAGATGCAAAATCTTACCCCAACTGCATCATTTGACAGACTTCGGTCCGCTTTAAGTGAGAATGTGATCTGAACCAACTACAGGAAACAAACCAAAAAAACTCATCTCAAGGCAGTGCGGCTGTCTAACTTCATATCACATGAATCAACATGTTGTTTTACATGCAATGTCTTGATTCAAGTTCCAACTGAATGTGCTGTACATAGTGTGCACATTGGTATAGCATCCATAGAATTGTGAAAACTGTAGTTTCACATTCACGCAGCTCATGATTTTGATAAATCCATTTTAGTTTAGTGGTGGAGTCGTTTTTTTTTTATTACAAGAGCGATTTGATATAGGTTTCAGTGTTTCTTTGGAAGAGAGTGACGTGTTGTGTCGTGGGGCAATAACGTTAAAGTCCTTGGTCTGACGATCACATCACAACAGATGCTTGTGGAAACACACAAAAACACTTAAGTGTTTTTATAAATTATGTAAATGATTTGTTGTTCAAAAGGGGGTTCTGTCGCACAGTAGATCAATGTGACAAAAGTCAGGATGCTTCATCAACAATATCTAATTTGTCCAAAACCCAGGAAGCATTTTGTTGAGTTTCAGATGAGCGACCCGCACCATCACTAGGCATTTGTTTACAATATTTGGTTCACCTAAAAAAGTCCAATGTGACCGCTACCAAGTCTACCAAACTATAGGTGTGAAAATGCCCTTAATGTGCACCCTGATCAAGTGTTTATGTTTATCCCCACCTGTTTGTAGCACTGCAGAGGGTCGTGCGGACAGCCCAGCGCATCAGTGGATGTGAACTTCTCCATCCAGGATTTATACAACGGACAGTGTGCCAGTAATGCATGCAGGATTATCAAAGACCCCAGCCACCCCAATCCCGGACTGTCTGTATAATCCCAAATAGGGGATTTTGTATTCTTTTGGCTCTTCCATGACTGCATTCTGAGTGGAGGGCTAGCTTATTGTTGATGGTTGGCAGGGCATTTTTCAGAGCAGTGATTTTTCCTCCTATCTGACCAAGTTTTGAGTTGATGTCATCCAATTTGCCATTAAGTTCTGTACTTTGACATTTTAGTATGTACAGAAAATCTTTGGTTAGTGTTGTTGGCCAGACTCAATAGTTCTCCATAAGCCCCGGTTGTCAGCTAAACAGCGCCCTAGTGAGATATTCCGGTCGGCTACTTTTCTGATACGCAAAATCATATTTTAGCTGCACTCTATTAATGTGTGTGTGCGCAATCAAATCTGTTTGCAGGGCAGCGCTTCCACTTCTTCTCTCCTTTTTTCTACCCCATTAGGTCTTTGCTCAAATTGGTTCACAAAGCCGTGCTTCACTCCACTCACTTTCACATCTCTTCTTCCCCAAAGTGTGTATGCGACTCAAAAGGTGCACACACACCAGGTTCGGAAGTTAACCGGGGGGTCGAGGCAAAATGCCCGTAAAAAAAGATTAAATTGCCCTTGGAATTGGGATGACGGAGGCTTTTAAATTCCCCGTAAAATAAAGAGTTAACTTTCTGTATTTTTACTCTGTACTTGCAAAGCGTGTCCATATTTTGTTCTGTATTTGCAAAGTGTGACTCCATGTCCATTTAGGCATCCGATATGCTTGGATAAGAGTCATTGAATATTGGTCTGTTATGCAACATAGAAGACCTAGAAGGTATTTCCCAACCACTGATAAAATTGCCCTGGAAATTATCCAAAATGCCCCCAAAACATATTTCACAAGGGCATAAAAACCCAGAAAAAAGTTAATTTCCTACCCTGACACACACTAGCAATTGTTGGGGATGAAGTTCTTGGCTTTGCGGCACTCAGCTCACCCCACTCAGCTCATTCTTTTCTAGAACTGTCAATAATTTCAGTCGCTTTTGCAGAACAGAGAAAAGAGTCGCTTCTGTCGTGTCCTTCAGCTCACATTCCACATATCTGTTCAGCCATATGGGATTCTCAACTGGTGAGTTTGAGCATATGCCAAATCTTAATCTTTAGAAAGAATGAACTGTTTCAATGTTAATTCATGTTTCCATGGCTTACTATTTCTTCAAGTTTAGCCCAAATTGTTGCAGCTTAACTAAATAACTACATCAGATCATAGCTCATAAATGTTCAGACAAGCTTAATATTTGGTTATTTCTGACGCTATGTATATATGCAATTCAAAGATACTGCCACATTTTCTTTCAAACTAATTTGGTCGCCGATGTCCGGATTTGGTATTTAAAAAGGCACTTGGGCAAAGCTGTTTAGCAGGCTGTGACGTACAGACTCTGTGTAGGAGTGTGCATTCAGTCACATGCCATTTGCCTGGCTCCAGACCTTTGAATCCTCCCACTACACAGAATTTTGGTCTGGCATCGTGACACAAAACAGCGATTTCTCGGTTGAAAAAGCAATTATCCAATGAGCACCATGTGGGGACTAATGACAAGCAAATCAGCGCAATGGGCGGGACTCCGAATACCATTTCTTTAAGATATTTTTTAAATTTTCAACGCTGACAAATAGTTGCAAACATTTTACACAATTCCTCCCAGAATAGGGTTAGGGTTAGGGAGATATCTGAAATTTTCCCTTGGGGCTCTCTTTTGCATTTGGGCTGCTGAATAATAATCTTAAGTATGATACACGATATGGACAAAAGTATTAGGACACTCCTCTTAATCATTGAATTCAGGTATTTCATTCAGTCCCATTGCCACAGGTGTATAAAATCAAGCACCTAGCAATGCAGTCTGCCTTTACATTTGTGAAAGAATGGGTCGTTCTAAAGAGCTCACTGAATTCAAGCATTGTACTGTAATAGGAACACCTTTGGGATGAACTAGAACGGAGATTGCAAGCCAGGCCCAACATCAGTGTATGACCTCACAAATGCTGTTCTGGATGAATGGGCTAAAATTCCCACAGACATGCTCCAAAATCTTGTAGAAAGCCTTCCCAGAAGAGTGGAAGCTATTATAACTGCAAAGGGGGGACCAACTTCATATTAATGCCTATGAATTTGGAATGGGATGTCATCCTCCTCCCTCAAGGAAATCAGTTAAGAGTGGAGGCAATGTCAGACTGAAGATGGAAATGGAGTTTGATATCAGGCTAGCATGCCATACTTCTTGCCTTGCTTTCGACGACATCAAGCTCGCTCTGGCCTGCACTCTCTCACACAGTGGTTGACATTTTGACTGTGCTGGCTGCCTGCTCGAAACGCCATGAAAACACTCTTCTTTTTTCCATACTTATCCAGAACTGGAAATTACTAATATCAAATTCCATACTACGTAGGAACCCTGAGTTGAGAACCACTGTTTTAGAGATCACCTCAGAATCCTGTGTGTCCCGTGTTTTCCGCCTCCATTGGTTCTAAACACACCATCAACGTAAAGTTTACCAAAAAGTAATAGCAAAATATAAAGGTTTTGAGTTTCCTGGTTCAAAATGAGATTTTTTATTTGATTGGTTTTATTAGTTAACCTTGTACCGCAAGCCTAGCAAGTACAAAGAGCCTGCAAATAGCGGGTTGTTCCTACACTGGATATATATAACTTTTTTTTTTTAACGTACACGCACACGCACACACACACAATTGTTGGTACCCTTCTATTAAAAAAAGAAAAACCCACAATGGTCATTATAACAAAAGTAATAATAAATAAAAAATTACTGAAAATTAACTAATGAAAATCAGACATTTATTTTGAATTGTGATTCAACAGAATCAAACTCATGAAACTGGCCTGGACAGAAATGATGGTACCTCTAGAAAAGATAATTTGACCATAGGGACATAACCTAATAATAAATATATAATAAACTAAGGTGTGTCCTCTAATTAGCATCACTGGTGTCTTTAAACTTGTAATCATTCAGTCTGCCTGTTTAAAGGGTGAAAAGTAGTCACTGTGCTGTTTGGTATCATGATGTGTACCACACTGAACATGGACCACAGAAAGCTAAGGAGAGAGTTGTCTCAGGAGATTAGATAGAAAATTATAGACAAGCATGTTGAAGGTAAAGGCTATAAGACCACCTCCAAGCAGCTTGATGTTCCTGTGACTACGGTTGCACATATTATTCAGAAGTTTAAGGTACGCAGGACTGTAGCCAACCTCTCTGGACGTGGCCGCAAGAGGGAAATTGATGACAAATTGAAGAGACGGATAATATGAATGGTAACCAAAGAGCCCAGAACAACTTCCAAAGAAATTACAAGTGAACTCCAAGGTCAAGGTACATCAGTGTCAGATCACATCATCCGTCGCTGTTTGAGCCAAAGTGGACTTCATGGAAGATGACCGAGGAGGACACCACTGTTGAAAGCAAATCATAAAAAAGCGAGACTGGACTTTGCCTAAATGGATATAGAAGCCACAAAGCTTCTGGGAGAATGTCCTTTGGACAGATGAGACAAAACTGGAGCTTTTTGGCACATCAGCTCTATGTTCGGAGACGCAAAAATTATGCATCCAAAGAAAAGAACACTGTACCTACTGTGAAACACGGAGGAGGCTCGGTTATGTTCTGGGGCTGCTTTGCTGCATATGGCACAGGGTGTCTTGAATCTGTGCAGGGTACCATGAAATCTCAAGACTATCAAGGTATTCTGGAGCAACATGTGCTGCCCAGTGTCAGAAAGCTTGGTCTCAGTCGCAGGTCATGGGTCCTCCAACAGGATAATGACCCAAAACACACAGCTAAAAACACCCAAGAATGGCTAAGAGCAAAACATTGGAGTATTCTGAAGTGGCCTTCTATGAGCCCTGATCTAAATCCTATTGAACATCTGTGGAAGGAGCTGAAACATGCAGTCTGGAGAAGGCACCCTTCAAACCTGAGACAGCTGGAGAAGTTTACTCACGAGGAGTGGGCCAAAATACCTGTTGACAGGTGTAGAAGTCTCATTGAGAGTTAACCCCTTAACAGTCGCCCCCCATTTTGAGGTTTTCCTCGAAATTGCACAGTGCCTATTTAAAGTGACCCTGTGTCCACATACTTTGACTTATAATCAAGTGCCTGACCTCTTTTGAAAGCTGAGGCCCTGTAGAATATTGTGGTACCAATATATTGACTGTGTGATGAACTGCCAGAGTGTGGCAAAGGGTAGAATGTTAGTTTTTTGTTTAGGCGTTTTTGTACATCTCTGGAAATGACCACATTCTGCCCTCTTGGTCACTGGTTCTGTCTTGAAAACACCACAGAGACCCGCTCCCAGGTCTTGTGAATCTGTATCTCAAAGTATATGACTATAGGATGAAGTATGACTGTTTGGGACCCATATTTGTGTGGGCATACACATTCGTTTTGCTCAGTGTCCTTTTGGAGACTCCAAAAAGGACCTTTGGTTACCCAAATGA
>OMNS01061283.1:0-13842 GCA_900303225.1 Laemonema laureysi | reverse complement strand
CCACGGCTTCGACTGCCTCCACGGCTTCGACTGCTTCGACTGCTTCCACGGCTTCGACTGCCTCCACTGCTTCCACGGCTTCGACTGCCTCCACGGCTTCGACTGCCTCCACGGCTTCGACTGCATCCACGGCTTCGGCTGCATCCACGGCTTCGACTGCTTCGACTGCTTCCACGGCTTCGACTGCCTCTACTGCTTCCACGGCTTCGACTGCCTCCACGGCTTCGACTGCTTCGACTGCTTCCACGGCTTCGACTGCCTCTACTGCTTCGACGGCTTCGACTGCCTCTACGGCTTCGACTGCATCCACGGCTTCGACTGCATCCACTGCTTCCACTGCTTCGACTGCATCCACGGCTTCGACTGCATCCACGGCTTCGACTGCATCCACGGCTTCGACTGCATCCACGGCTTCGACTGCCTCCACGGCTTCGACTGCATCCACTGCATCCACTGCCTCGACGGCCCCCTCCACGGCTTCGACTGCTTCCACGGCTTCGACTGCTTCCACGGCTTCGACTGCTTCCACGGCTTCCACTGCTTCGACTGCATCCACTGCCGCTCCCTGAAGCGCCTGAATTTCAAACATTGATTTTCAGAATTTAAAGTGCTGCAAATTATGTATACATTGTCCTGTCAAAATGCAGTTTTAAAAAATAAAAACTAATGTTATTCAAAGGGTGTACATGATTCTTGTAGGGAATCACATGGCTTGGGTGTGATAAGAAAACAAAAGACCGTTGTAGCCAGCAAGAGGCCCAAAGAGCACTGCTGCAGTATTGTTTCTTGGTTACTGACTACAAATTCAAACTAATAACACCATTAGTTTCAGAGGAACCAACCTAACCACCTTTTCTGTCCTTTTCAAATCTACATACTATTTCACCCGGGACTCCTCATGAGTGACTGAGTGCGGCCCCAGAACCAAACTGATGTTCCATGCAAATATGTGAAAAAACAACTATTTTCTGCCAAAATGTTACAATACAGCAATGGGCCAATGAGAGGGCCATTCGCTGAGGGCCCATCTGTCTTGCCTCACTATCAACCAACCTGAACGAAAGAAATCCAACCCCCTCCCGCTAAATTGTATACGCGGCACAGAGGTAACATCCCACACAGGTAAATGTAACACAAAGAACAGACTGGTCCAAGACACTGAACAAGTACTATATAAATACAACCACATAAGCAATGCACATCAAATATATAATTGCCTTAATATATAGGGCGTAGCTTTGGTTTCAGCTTTGCTGGGGACATTTTTCTGCAGTCATTTTGGCACAAATACAATTTTAGGGGTAGGCTACCAGATCCTGAACACCATTATTTACTAACCACCACAGCCTGCATGTGTGCCTTCATACCAATTACTTTTACTTTTGTATTGCTTTCCATACAATATTAGTCACAACATAATTCCACCACCTCTCCACCAACATGTTTTTGTAGTTTACAGCTCATGTTTGACAAACAATTATCATTCAGCTATTGAAATGCAAGGGAATATTAGATACATTTGTCAAAATGTCAATTGTCTTCATTGTTATACATTCTATATCATATATATTCTTCTAACTTAGAAAAGAAATTAGGAAAGACATGCATCAACTGACAAATCATGACCAATACAAAAATATTCTGTGCTGATGGTTAGGACTGATGGTTAGAGCGCCCTACTATGGGCAGAACGACGGTCAGGAGGGAATGAGACAGGGAGAGAAGAATTTAAGAGGTTGTTGATTGACTATTGCAGATCAAATGATTGGAGAGTCAATTGCCAATTTGGTAGACTTCATATTGCTAAGAGGACAGATTATTTTGTAAAGTTTAACACAATGTCTCTATAAACTAATTTTCAGCTTGACTGCGGGACGTCCTGTCACTCCGACTACTTTGGCCACAAAAGAACCATGTTCCGTTAAGAAGAGCATGGCCCTTCAGGTTCCTTTAAGGCTTAAAGGAACCTGAAGGGCCATGCTCTTCTTAAAGGAACCTGAAGGGCCATGCTCTTCTTAAAGGAACCTGAAGAGCCATGCTCTGCTTAAAGTTTAAGCAGAGCATGGCTCTTCAGGTGCATCTCTTGCTTCTGGTCATAATTGATCAATCAATCAATACAACTTTATTTATACTTTATACTACAGGACAAGCTTAAAGCTTAAGTTTAAAATAACAGTAAAAACCCTGAGAGTCACATACGTATGTTTGAGTGGTAGATGTACGCACTACTTGATCAGAAGAAATTTAGCCGAAAAACGTTTTCTTTCAAAATGTGCAGATGTGCGGTGTTCTTCTGGCACACTGTTTCAGAGGTGAGGAGCGTAGACACTAAACTCTGCCTCCCTGTAGGTCTTGGTCCTCCCTGTAGGTGTTGCTTCTCCCCGTAGGTCTTCACCTTAGTGGTGAACGACAATGAGGCCAGAGGACATTCACATTCAAAAAGAGTCCATAAGCAGTAGATATCAGAGGCGGGAACCAGTTGAACCAGGGGGCTCTCAATATTTCCTCTAGAAAAAACGGGTTAGATCCACTAGACAATAATGTGATTTGATGTTTATCTGCAGTTTTCTGCAATACTTGGGACCGAACCCTACACCTGAACCCCACCCGAGAGCGAAGGCTGCTCCCTGCCCCCCAACCATCTGCCCACAGGAGGATGGGAGACCCCAGAGAGCCTGGTTCTTCCCAGGTGGTGCTAGGGACAGAGCCACAGTCACCCATGGCTCTGTCCCTACCACCAGATCAGTTTTATCTGGTGTTATGGTTAGGCTTTGTGCTCTCTGGGGAAAGGGTAATAAACAAAGAAGACAACATACTGTGTAACAAAGCTACAGTTTCCTAGATTAATTCCATGTACCCTTAATTTGTGAACAAACACATGAACACATTTTGTGTGCGTGTGTGTGTGTGTCTGTGTCCATTTCCCGCAGAACACACATTTTCCATGTGGTCTTGTGTGTCTGTGTTCAGCTGTAACAAGTAATGAAAAACCGATCAATATAAATGGACTAGATGAGTGAGTCTGCATGGGGTTTAATACACCTCTGGTGTGAATACAAGGACACTAAAAAGTTCAGCTTAGTCCTGGAGGTGAAAGGGAGGGAGGATGACTGCAATGAGTCGCAATGAATACAACAGTGACGAGCATGAATGAGAGATGTATATACACTGCATAAGATGAAGGGGAGGGGCCTACAGTGACATCCAGGCCGTCACTGGGCTGATCCGACCCGTCGCTGGGCCAATCTGGACCAAAGCTAGTGCCTACATGACTGAAAGTGTTTGAAAGCAAATTTGAAACAAATGTTTTTTGCATATTGTACCTTTAAGTAATATACAGTACATAGAGCAAAGAGTTGAGGTTCTCCACAGGTCTAGCCTCACATGTGTCATTAGTAATTAAGTCACAACCCCAAAAAAATAAATGTATTTACCAATATTGCAGTAATCAACAATGCCTTCATATTGTTACAAACATTGAACGAACAAAAAGCTGCAACAACTGGGGCTAAACTCAATAAAATACTAAGCCATTGAAACATTAATTAACATTTAACATTAGTTAATGGGCTTCTTTCTAAAGATTAAGGTTTGGCATGTTCTGCGACCACTGACATAGAGAATACATTATCTAACACATGAATAGTGATTAAACAATATAATCTGAAGTAATGCATTATATATAGGCTACACAATGAACTTTGAACTATTTTTATTTAAATCTTATTCGAGGGAATGAAACCCCCTGCATTCTATAATTTCTGTGTGTGTGTGTGTGTGTGTGTGTGTGCGCGCGCGTGTGTGTCTAAACTCGGGGTCCGTCCTCAGCCCTGACTTATCTAGTAAGAAGTCTAGAAAGTAAGAAGCTTGAGATCACTGTCTATACACTTAATTGTTAAGACTCCGGTCACTACCCTTATCTTTTCCTAATTTTTTTACCCCACGCCCACTGACAAAGCAGCCCTGCAGGCAAAGCCCGCAAGACAAGTTGACAGCCCAAACCTGATCAGTTAGTCAGTGGCTGTGGTTTTTTGATTGACATTTTTGGGGTGGAAGTAACAAAAATTGCATGCTGTAAACGATAAATGTTAGTTGGGTGTTGTGAATGAATAATGGTAGACAGTAGACAGTAACACAGCCCAGATGACTATCGGAGCAACTGTTTCAAATACATTGTCGATCAATTTTATCAAATCACTTGATCATTTGTCACACCATTTTTCACTTCACATCCACTCCATTTTCAATTCACATGCATTTTCATCACTTTTAGATTTTTTAAATTCGTTTTTGTTACTTCCACCCTTGAGGCCACTGTCTTTAAATGATAAATGGCAATTTTATGTTGTGAATGATGAATGATGAATGTACAACAGGAAAATGATGAAACATGGCTCTGTTTTCATCATATCACCACAGTTTTAATCAAATCGGCTTTAAATTAATTAAATCACTCCATTTTTCATTTCACATCCAGCTTCATTTTTGAATACACATGCATTTTCCTCCATTTTTATCAATACATTTTTGTTACTTCCACCCCTCATAAAGTGTATTCCTGTGTGCTGTGATTATATCCCCTTTGGTATAGAAGACTCTCTCTGAGGAGACACTCGTGCTCGGGATACACAGGTATCTCGCAAGGTGTGACAAGAGTGGATACTCGCTCTGGTGCTCCTTCCACCAGTCCAGTGCATTGGCTGCACCTGCAAGTGGCATGGGAGCTGCCTCCTTGTATCTTGTCATTTCTTCCTCTGCCTGGTCCTGTGTTGTTTTCTTTGCAGCACCAGGTCTCACTGCACCATATGTTTGACCAAGTAGGTCAGCTAGAGTGCAAGAAGCCCTTGATCTCTAGGATGGGTGTGCAGAGATGTCCTCTTGCACAAGACCTTGATTGCCCTCCTCCTCTGGCACCACATCTGCATCAATCTCTCCTGTCTCCACTCCAGTCTCTCTGTGCTGAAACACAGCAATACATCAAATTAGCTTTTGATTCTCTTAGTGGATTAGTGAATCAGTAAATAAGCCCAAATAAGTGACAACTCAATAGGTGAAAATTATGTATTACATGTTTTCATGTAATAAATCTTTTACTATCATTCACCAGTATTTATTGTATTTATGCTTAAACATTTACTGTTAGTATTAATGCTTTTAAAACTTTTACTCCAATTCTTTATATTGATTGTTTCACTTTATTGTTTCTATATGAAAATGTGAAGGGATATTTTTTTGTATCTTGTATTGATATGTACTGACAAAGCAGTCTAATTTTTAATGGCGAGCTGGTGGCTCTTCCTGCTTATATTATTATATATGTTCTATGTAGCAGACATGCAAATAAGCTGTAATGAATGGAAATACATTCATTGTACCTTGAACCCGTCATTACAGATGGCATGATATTGCATGTACGTGATGTTAATAGAAGACCATGAAGATACATTTCTTTATTAGGATAAACCCCTTGAGATCTCGTTTTCAAAGGGGTCCCAACATATATCAAAATCATGACATAACAACCAAGGGGTGACTAAATACAGTTATACAATATGGTGAAGAAAAAACAAAAAAAACAAAGAGACAAACACATCCACATACATTAATTATTGAGAAACATTGAAAACAATACAACCACAAGTTGGCCAAAAATGGCCAGAAATAGCTAAACAATATAGCGTGAGTGGCTTACCAAATACAGTCAGGTATAAACAGTAGGTATAGACAGTGACAGCTTCATTGATAACACGAGCAGTCACTCTCAAAGTAAGAAGGCATGCTTAAATATAATAAAGGAGGGAATGGATCAACTGGTAGATTATTCCAGTCTACTGGGGCTTTAAACATAAAAGCTTGGCATGGGGGACAGAGAAATAAAGCTGAGCAGAGTGCCTAACTTGATCATTTGAGGTAAACGGTACGAGATACTGTTGTAAATAAGGTGGATACTTGTAATTAATACATTTAAATATAAGTTGAAGCCAGTGAGTGCATCTTCGTACATTTGGAGATGGCCATTTAAGTGCATCATACATTGTACAGTGATGAGTAAGAAGAGCACATCCAAGGACAAATCTACAGAGTCTGTTATATGCTGTGTTAATCAAACAAGGTCTGTTTTAAATGCGTTTTGATAGACAACATCACAATAGTCAATCATCGCAAGTATAAGTTGAGAAGCAAGTTTCATACAAACTCAATTTCAAGGTCGATGTAAAACATTGATTCCAAAGTTAACGTTACATAAAACATGATTAATATGTGATTTGAATGAGAGTTCAGAATCAAGCCATACACCAAGATATTTAGTATGATCAACTGTATGCAGAAGAGCCATCATTACAGTTTATTACATAAGAACCAGATTTGGGTTTGAGTTTCTGTCTGGTACCAAAAAACATAATATAGTTAGGGTTATTGAGCAATAGTTTATTATGTGAAAGCCAGTCTTGTAAAATCAGACTGAAGAGAAGCTTGAATTTGTGGAAGATCAGATTTAGAAGTATATATGACAGTGTCATCTGCATAGAGTTGAGCACAGCAGTTTTTGAAAATTGAGGGTAAATTGTTCACATAAATAGAGAAGAGAAGTGGTCCCAAAGTTGAAACCTGGGGCACACCTCTTTCTTGAATCAGCAAATCAGATGTATTCCCATGTAGGATGACACATTTTTTCTGTTATGAAGGTATGAACTAAACCACAGAACTACATTTGCAGAAAGGATGATAGCATGGAGTTTGTCTAAAAGCAGATAGTGATCAACAAAATCAAAAGCTTTAGTTAGCTTAAAATAAAGATTGCTCCTGTGAGTTCGCCATTATCTGCAGCAGAGAACACATCATTGGTGAGTTTAAGTAGGGCAGTGGTTGTGGAGTGGTTAGGCCTGAAGCCAGATTGAAATGGTGATAAGATATTGTTGGTATATATAATGTGAAAGTTAAGATAATGTGAAAGTTGTTTATAAATACATTTTTCAAAGACTAGAATAGAACAGATAATTGTTATAGGCCTGTAATTGTTAAGATCGAGTACATCGCCTCCTTTATGGAGTGGAGTGATGCATGCATATTTCCAAATAGCTGGCAACTTATTTGTGGACAAAGAGATTGAATAAATCACCAAGGGGATACATAAGAATATGGGAAGCTAATTTAATATACCTATTTTTTTATTCCATCAAGTCCAGCACCACTCTTAATTTAACATTTAATTTGTTAATTCTTACAGTTCTGAACTGTAAAATTTAAAAGAAAAGGAACTGCAGCAAGATGAAATATTCAGAAAAAAGCCAGTAGTCAGATAAGATTCAGGTAATAAGGTAGAACAGACAGAGGAGACATGCTGATTGAATGCTTGGGCAATAGATAAGGAGTATTGACAACTCTGATTTGATGAATAGAATGTTTATGTGATTATCTGATCTGTATTAATAATGGTTTTGATTTTGTTCCAAAATTGCTCTGGGTTCTTAAAATCACAAGTAAGACAATCTTTATAGCATTACATTTTGCATTACGGCTTTTAGTCTTGCTTATATTTGTCAGCTGCTTGTATACTTCCCAATCAGTACCATCTCTCGTCTGACAGAACATTGCCCATGCTTTGTCCCTCTGCCTAAAGAGACTAATAAATCCTGGGCTGATCCAAGGGAGATGTTCACCCTTGACCTTGGCAATTTTCCAAGGAGAATGTTTATCAACAACAACTCAGTGTAGAGAAAATCCCGGGCATCTTGCACATTATGTATTCATTAGTATCTGTCCCAGCCAATAGACATCAAATCATGAATAAATAAATCTGGATTCAATGCCTTATACTCTCTGATTTAGATTTTAGTCTTAGACTTGATTTAGGTCATTTGATTTTCCATGCACAGTAGACAATTGAATGATCACTGACATAACACCTGCCTTTAAGATTCTGTTAGGGTGTGAGACAAGTATCCAATCAAGCAGAGATTGGGTTCTATGGGTGATTCGAGTAGGCTCATTAATTATGTGGGTGATATTAACATGTCAGATGTAGTCAGATGAGTTATCCAACCATTTTTTGTTGAAATCACAGAGTAAGATAATTTCATTTCTAAAGGAAATTGAGAGGTGGAATTGAGAGGTAACATATAAAGCCTCCACCCCTAGAGCACCTATCAGATCTATATAGAACATAATTCATGAGATTCACTTCATTATCTGAGATGTTGGATGTGGATCAGAATAAAGGATAATTTACACGCTACTATAATAGCGACAAGCAGACTTGAGCTTGAGACACATTCACTCATGCTGTGGCCATGCGTGTGCATGCTGATTGTTTATCCAGGCTGTTTATACACTCGACATTGGAAATGCACCTACCATTTAGGATAGATACAGGGGCAGATGTGACTGTTATACATGAAAAGACATTCCAGACACTTCCTAAAGCCTATAGACTGAGTTTGGAAGAGACATCCTTTTTTGGACCGGGGGTGAGCTCAGTTGTATAGGCTGGTTTAGCGCTAATACTGTCTACAGAGGCAAAGAATACACTTTTCCTGTGTATGTGATTAATGGAAATGGGAGCAGTTTGCTCAGTCGCCCAGAAGCACAGTGGAGCATGTTAGCATGGTGTTCAGAACCAACGGCCTGTTAAAGACTGAACCTGTTAAAATAATTCTCAAAGAAGATGCACAGCCATATGCAGTGCACACTACTAGACACGTACCACTGCCACTTATGCCTTTAGTAAAGAAGGAGTTGCACCGGTTGGAAAACATGGGCATAATTAAAAAGGTGACACAGCCCACAGAGTGGTGTGCCGCCACTGTCTCGGTTCTAAAGACTAACAGAAAAGAGGTCAGGTGCTGTGCAGACCAAAGGAAGCTAAATCGTGCAGTAAAAAGGGAAAAGTATGTGTTGGAAGGAACAGTCTATATGGACGAGATCCTAGTGCACAGGAACCGAGGACATCCATGACGTCTGGAGACAAATGTAATGACAAATGTAAATTCAGACAGCGGCAGATTCGCTTCTTGGCGTGAGACCCCACCCAGAGAAAGTGGTTGGGATCGAAAATTTCCCACAACCTCAAAATATGCCAGAGCTCAAGCAGTTTCTGGGAATGGTCAACTATATGGGCAAATTCAACCCAGAGCTCTCTGCAGCTGGACAAGTGCTCTATGCTGCTGAAAGCAAAGGTGGAATGGTTGTGGGGACCTGCAGAGCAGACTGTCTTCCACAGACTGAAGACTACCTTAGCATCAGCACCTGTACTCTCCTTCTATCATGCTAACAGGCCCACAGTGGTGTCGGCTGATGCCAGCAGTTACGAACTTGGAGGAGTCCTGTTGGAGCAGCATGGTGAGGACTGGAAACCTGTGGCCTACTGCTCCAGGAGACTCAGGGATGCAGAGACCAGGTATGCTCAAATAGAAAAAGAGTGCTTAGCTAGTGTTTGGGCATGCAAACACTTTGAGAAATACCTGTTTGGACATGACAGCTTTAAACTGATCACTGACCACAAGCCCCTGGTACCCTTAATGAACAGTAAAGACCTTGACAATGTCCCAATAAGGTATCAGAGATTGCTGATGAGACTGATGCGCTTTAATGCAGAAACTGTGTACACACCCGGAAAGACATTAGCAGTAGCTGATGCAGTCTCCAGAGGCACCGTACAAAGTTCCAGGGATGAGGAGGTTTACCGACGACGTGGCTGCATACATAGTTTTACTTATGACATAAGCGGTTTCTCCTTACATGAGTTACTACAAAAAGATGCCACCAGAAAATGTGTAAGTGACAAAAAGTTTAAATACAAAATGGCTGCGGTTATCCATTGTCATGGTTACAGGACTTGACTTGGGTTGTCTCTCAAGAGCATACACTCGACACCTGTTTGTTGTTCACAATGTCTCTCAAGTGCACAATGCACAACATTGTTTAATCCACATCTACGGATGGGTAAAGCTTCTTATATGGTTATACATTTGAATATTAAATTTTCCAATGGTAATACTCACTTTAAATGCAATTAAAAGCTAATACCTTCAATCTTATTAATGTAAGCATATCCTACACACCCATAACTTCAAGATATATGGTTATACATGTTCTCCTGACTTAAGATATTTCACATTGGTTACACAAAACCTGCTAGAATCTGTCCTTGCGGCGGTTGAATCTATTAGTTGTCCCATTATAAAGGATTAATGTAAAATATAGAAATGTATTTCTTAAAAGTGAAGTGAGATTTGCGATTTCAAGCACATTTGCAATTTCCGCATCACTCTCTCCAAACCCCGCCCACCCTCAAAAAGCAAGGCTCACTTCTTGAGATTTAACATGACTCTGATACTAAAATATTACCATTACTTCAGACTGTGTGAGACCAACCTTGGAGATGCAAATCTACCGCAGCCACCCCCAGCATGCCAACTGCCTCTTGGGTTGGAGCCGGGTCTCAGGTGGAGCTGCCAGGGTGAAGGAGGAGGCAAAGTCTGAGACTCCACCACTCCTGATGGAGTTGCTCAGTGTGTTGACGCTACAGAGAAACACAGATAGACCTCATCATATGTACCTATATATAACTACTGAGATGTGTTTCATACTCATACATGTGGTTTATGTAAATGGATGAGAAATTCCAAAGTGAAACAGTTTAGATTCATTGAATGCTCATAAATATATGGATTTTTAAAACACAAACATGAACATGAAACAAACATAAAAACACAAAAGGTAAATGAAATGCCAATCAAACAAAGTTGTTGATGAATTCAGTTTCAGACCGTGGATGCAGGTCAGATGATCAAGTTGTGTATCTTTAATTAAATATCAAAAGTGTCCTATATCACGATAACTCCTTCCTAAATTAAGCTTGCAGTGTACAATATATTAGCCACTTTATGCAGTTCATATTGTCAAATCCCATGTAACAACGATGGGGTGAGACCCACTTTGCATGAAATGTGAAGCTGAACATAAACTGTTAAAAAGTAACTAAAAAGTTAAGATTATATTTAGTTTAGTGTGATTTGTTTCCTTCCTCCTTAATCACAAAGATCAGACACCTACATGGTGAAGGTGGTGAAAACTTTATTGGGCCAAATTATACTTCTCAACCCTTAAAGACATGGGTGTTTCGCCAAACGTTCGTACGTACGTCGGGTCGTTTGCGACCGTTACCTATCTAACACATACTGAGTTATAAATTGTGGTCATTGCAGCATGGTTCTGCGCATTGCGCGCAGCGGTCCCCCGTTTTGCGGTCAAGCGTGGATGGGCAAATGTGACATCTTCTGCGCTTTCGGGGTCGTTCTTTATCTTTTTATTCTTTTTTGCTGGTGTAAGATGCAGCTTGGACTGGTTCATTGGGGACAGACACTTCGGGATCGGCATCACTATCGTCATCAGTGTCGGAGCTCAAGCTATTGTTTTCACTTTCATGCTCAGATTGTTCTTTTGCAATTTTTGATCCATCTGAATCATCACTTTACACAAACACGTAATCCTCATCGTCAATTGTGTCATCCATGACTTCATTTTCAGATTCGTCCAAACTCCAAAATAGATCAAGAGCTTGCTCCCGAGTATAAGTTCACCGCTGTGCCATGCTTGCCACCAAACTGTGAGCAGGGGCGCGCTCCAAATCACAGACTTGACAGCAGGGGTGCATCTATCAATACAACTAACTATATCAGTAAAACTATAACACAAAAAGAAGGACATTACATGCTATTACCTGCATTCTGTTTCGTTTCAAATAAAAATATTACACTTTTACATACCTCAGGTCGCTAGCGACACATTTTAGAGAAAATACATTAAGAAAAAAATGCTTTTCGACAATTTTGACATTTTGACTCTGGACATTTAAAAAAAAACAAATACTTTGAGGAATAGCAGGGGTTTGAGGGCTTAAATGAAAAAAAAATGAAATTAATTGTATGCGTTTAAGGGTTAAGGTACTTCAATTTCATGAATAAGATTGTTTTTAATATTTTAAATATTTTAATTTTTAAAAGACAGACTTAATGAAGAGGCACATAATGATGTTATGATATGTATTGCCATTGAAAGAAAAACAAATACAACCCATGACAGATACTATCTACGTAACCTAGTATGTATATTCTTGTTGTTATTATTAATAGTAATGGGTGTGGGTGAAAGATACTTTTTTTTTTCTCTCTTTCATTTGTATTCTCTGCAACAAACATGGAAAAGGTCATACATTTGACAAGTATTCATGCCAACTCTTCACGAACCCTTAAAGTGGATAAGACTATCAGTATGACATTTATGATACATTTTGGTCCGATTCTAGTGAACTTTACCGCGTGCACGTGAAAATGTGGTCAAGTGACTTCCTGGCTTAATTAAGGAAAGTGTGTGCGTGTGCATGTGTGTGTGAGGGAGGGAATTCAGTTCGTTTGATGCCCTGGTGGGAGTTTGCGCAACCAAGTATGTCCGGTAAATGGCGTGTGTGGCAATGTCAGTGGTGGTGAATAGTCTCATGGTTGCTTGGGTTTGCGTTAGTTTTGCGTTAGCCCGGCCACTCAATGAGGACGATGAGGCAAACCATGAGGCAAATAAACCTTTCCCCGTTCAGGACCTGGCTTTTAATTTTGGCTGTGATTCTAAACCCAGTTTACCGGACATCGCCACGAGCACCCTTGCTCCCGTTTTAAAATTCCTCAAAGGTAGGCAAATACGACACAACGGAAAATGTATATAGAATACAATATATATTTTACATAAAACTGGTGCTAAATATAGATGATCTACGTGGCTTTTTGTAAGGGTAGATTAGTTGTATGGGTGGACCGTTTACTGTATATATTTGTCTTCACAAAGTCTGACAATAACAACAAAGAGAAACTTTTGTGAATATCTTCAATCGCATTTTTATTTTCATATAGCTATCTAATAGGCTTATAGTAATTGCAAAATATTGAGATTCAAAACAAACGGCTCATAATGCCTGTTGGATTACCGAATGGAAATACAATCCACAAGTCGAACAATGTAGGCCTACACGAGTGACAGCCGTTAAACTTATTGTTTTGCTTGTGTAGCCGGCGCCATCTGCACTTCGCCGACTACTGCGTTGTGTCTCCGGTGCACTGAAGACAGGACGCTGATGTTCTTTTAGGCACTGTTTATTAACAAGAGAGCACAAGGATTCAGAATCCTATCTTCTCCAACCTCTCTCAGCCAACTAGAATATAGACCGACCTTACTATCTAATAGTACTTCATTCAATACAAAAACTTTTTAAATGAACACAGAACACAATATTTTCTAAACCCGGTACTGGGAGTACTTGCCTGTTTATTAACAAGAGAGCACAAGGATTCAGAATCCTATCTTCTCCAACCTAACATAAGAAAAATAACAACTGGGCTATATTATAAGAAGATGGAATGACGCTAGCATACATCCGAACAACACACGACACGAGGTTAGCTATGTTAGCAATCCTATCTCAAGCTCTCAAAACAACAAGGTACTCGATACATCTCAACTAAACGTATGTGCACTCATCATTAATCGTATATACGAGTTACCATGTGCACTAAAACTACAGTTAAGACATACATTTAGAAGTTACATTACGCTGCTGTGGACACGTACCTCTCTCAGCCAACTAGAATATAGACTGAGAAAAGAACGCAAAATAATGCAGCATATGGCCACCACCATCCAATAGATGGCGCACTTACCCGAAAACCTCCCAATACCTATAAGCTACCATGACAATAACTAAACACATACAGGATTTTGGTGAAATAAACTTAGAAAGCCACAAAATAGAAAATGAAGATAGAGAAGATATTTCTCATTCTTTAACCTGTTACA